>CAUYQG010254220.1:0-67915 GCA_963574415.1 Tarsius wallacei
CTACCACGCCCGGCTAATTTTTTGATTTATTGTAGAGATGAGGTCTCGCTTGCCCAGGCGGGTCTCGAACCCGCGGGCTCAGGCAATCCACTCACCTCAGCCTCCCAAAGGCACGGGATTACAGGCTGAGTCACCGAGCCCGGCTCATTTGGATTTTTATGATCATTTGGAAAAGTAGCTGGGCTAGCTTGCTTGAAATTTACATTTGTGCTAAAGAAAAATGGAGCTTTGAAATGATATACAACTGGTTCAGATCCAAGCAGTTATTTATCAAGCTATGTGATTTGGGTCAATTTCTTTAAATGCAGATTTCTTATCTGTAAAACTGAGAATAATTCATATTTTGATGGATTATTATGAATATTAAATACAGTATAATTTTGACGCAAAATGTTTAGATCAGTGTGTGGTCCATAGTAAGCATTCAGTACATGCTAAATAGTATTGTTTAGTTACAGTTCTTCTTATCAAGCAAACGAATAGAATACACATGGTTTCAGAGAGGAAGGTTAATCCTACTTTAGATAATTAACTGTCAGTACCTTCAACATTTAATATATATTAATACAAATAATTTTAAAATCTCTTAATAAATGGAAAACCCATTTCACCTCCATCAATTAAGCAAGAGTCAGAGGTTAGCACAGCAGGGGAAGAAAAAAAAAAGAGAGAGAATGGTAAAATTTCCATGGTAGTGAAGACTGATTACTTTCACATTTCTAATCAATTAAGGTTAATTACCACAAGAGGGTTTTGTTTGGTTGGTTGCTTGTTTGCTTTTTTTCCCAATTGGGTTCATCTCTTCGAATCAATTCAGAACGAAGGGAAATATAGCACAAATGGTTTTTATATAGATACTCAAAGTAATACAAATAGCAGATAAGCATACCTTATCTCAGATAAGGGACTACTTGTTTGGAATATTTGAACCTGAAAGTGGAGTTGGTCAATGGTCTAGCAAGAGAAAAGTCTGCCTTCCTTGAGAAAATAACACATGAATAATAAGTTTATTTCATGCTAGGTCCAAGCCCTTGGGCCTCTGCCTTGTGTGTGTATGCCTCGGGAGGTTGTAAATGGGGAGTCCTAAGAGAGCATCACATGCTTTGAGCATTATCCTTTGGGAGTCTACCTCATTCTATGCCCCAGGGAGAGTACTTCTGGAGTGAACTCCTGCATTATCATGGAAAACTACCAACAGGAGGGCAAGGGAGGCCACAAGACAAAAGTAAAAAAGCAAGGCAGTTCACTCAGGCAGGCATTTTTTCATCAGTAAACATTTGTTATTTATCTACAAAGCATCAAGCTAGGGTCTGAAACTATAGAGATTTAACAATAGGTAGTACATGGTCACTGACTTTGAAGAGTTCACAATGTAATAGATTAGAAAGACATATAAGGAAATAGCTATGCCTATGGTAAGTAGCATAATAGAATTAAGAACAAACTGCTATAACAGTACCAAGAGAGACATGACTAGTTTTGCCCTAGGGGACAAAAAAAAGTCTTCCCAAATACACAAAATAGATGATCCAGGCCTTGAAGATGAATTTAAAAAGCACCAGACTAGGAAAGAAAGAAGGACAAGTAGGAATAAGAACTAGGAATATTTCAAAAACAAGAACCAGCATGAACAAGGCACTCTGAAGCTTTCTTTTTGTTGACTCTCATTATTAGTACATATTTTTTAAATTGTGCTTCCCCGCCTTGAAAATTATATATGCCCAGAACTTACAAATCAAATGAACTGCAAACACGGGATAGCTAACCACAAAATTTTCGAGGCAACTAGTCAGTCAGATAACTTTCTGACTAGATAAATTTTATGAAACTAGAGAAAATTAGTTTAGGTGGCAGATATCTATACTTCATAATTCATGTAATATATGGCATACTAAAAGCTGGGGTTGTTTGAATTAATAAAACTGCATTAAATAGGGACCATAAGCTGAGTTGTCCATTTTAGCCTGAGGAGGGACTGCCTCCTGAACTCTCACCTGTATCACATAAGGCACAGTGGGTAAGTACACAGATTTAGGAGTCAGACTGCCCGAGTTCAATTCTGGCTTTGCAGTTTATGAACTATGTGACCTAGGCCTCATTTCCTCATTAATTAAATGAAGATATCTTTTTTCTTTTAAGGTTTTAATAAATATTAGATGGGCTTACATATGTAGACATAGAACCATTATGAGATTTTTGTTTGCTTTTCAAAAGCCACACGCGAAGACGATTTCACAGTTTAAAAACCATTCATTGTACTTCTGCGTCATGAAGATTTGAAATATCAGCCTATATGTTTATTTTCTGTGCCTAATATGCCAGTAGAATAAAATGTATGCATTAAATTCTAAGATATGTGAGGTCAGGAAACATACCTCACTAGACTGAATTTCCAGTGCCTTGAGAGGTGCTTGGTACATGGGCACTTAAAAAAATAAAATTTAATTTTTTTAAAAAAGGTTTTAAGTGCCTGCATTAAAGGGTAAATATGTGTGAGCTAGAGTAGGGAGTAACCAAAGATGAGGCTGGAAAATAAGTGTAGACTGTGCATTCATTATAGGCTCAGCTAAGGAGATTGTCCTTTTAAGTATTTGCTGTAGGTCACTGTTTCTCCACTAGAATAGGTTAGGGTGTGGTTCACCAGATTCTTGCCCCGAGATACCAATCTATAAAAGAGACAACAAATAAACTGGAAACGTGGTGGTAATGTTATCTCTAACTCACCCATAGCATGTTAAATATAAACTGACTTTTGAAGGAGATATTGCCCTTGACCTGAGCAGCACTGATCTATTGTCCTTGGAGGTTTTCAGAAATCACACAGACAATTTAAGTTGGCAGAACTTCCAGAACTCAAGATTATTTTAACAAATACTAATTGCTCACTTGTTAAATTGCAGGCTTATGTGGGCTCTGGGAATACAACGGTGCACAAAATAGGTAGAATTTCCTGCCCTCATGACGCTTATTGCTACTTAACATCAGTTTGTCCAACATGAATGAAGATTTCCCATCAGAATTTTACACTTTTACCTGAATCCAACATTTTGCTTCATTCATAAAATTGCCAACAAAACAGAACAGCAGAGTACAAGAATTACAAAAAATGGTTAATGCTTTTTTGCCTATTTTTTTTTCACATATTTTGTCCTGGAGAAGTAAAGTACTAAGTGTCTGTGTATAAAATGTTCATAAATAGAAAAATCAGTTTCTCCTCATACTCAATTAAATAAACATTGGGAAAAATACTTAAAGAACACTATGGAAGGGCTTTAAATTAATAGCCTAAATGAGGAGCCATGCCCATCTCTGATTAGCCTAGTTACCAAGCGAGGAAGTAAAACATACCCTCGTAAAGCAGCCCCTAAGTGAGCAAAATTACTGCTGAAGATGAGTGAATAATATCAGTCAGGTGTGTCTTGAACTAAACGAGGTTGAGACCACTGCAGTTAAACATTTGAAACCAGAGGGTGCAATACCAAATTTTTATTTTACAACGTTCACTCTGGTAGCAGTGCAGAGGATGGATTAAGAAGAAGATCTTTGGAGGCAGAGGTGATTAGTTAGAAGGCTATTGCAACAATTCAAGAAGAGACCATTAAACTAAGGCAATAATAGTGGTATACAAAGCAAGCAGATAAATTCTAAAACTATGTGGTTCAATACAGTAGCCTGTGGCCATAAATGTAGCTAATTAGATTGAGGAACTGAATTGCAAAATGTATTTAATTTTAAGTTAGATACTAATTTAAAACTGATACTCAAGTCAATTATGGAATACTTTAAATTATGTTTAGAATAACTCAAGTATGTAAATCTAATTTTACAGCTGTAGATTTAACGGAAAATTTAGGTCTGAAATAAGAGGTGTTGTAAGTGTAAAATACACATTGAATTTCAAAAACATTATAGAAAATTAAAACATATTAATAATTTATCTATGTATATTAAAATTATTATACTTTGGATATACTGAGTTAAAATATACATTTAAAGTTAATTACTTATTAAAATTAATTTCATCTCTTTTTCTTCCTCCTGTAATGTGACACATTATATTTCTATTAGACAATACTGGTTGAGAGACATTTTGGAAATTTGGTGGGAAACCAATTAGGCTGTAAAACAAGCATGGGGTAAAAGATATCAAGGCTTTAGTCTGATTGTGTAGATGTGTGTGTGGTTGGGAGATGATGAGTTCAGTTTTTAGGGTGGCAAATTTGGGATGCCTATGAGACATCCAGACAGAGATGATGAGTAAGCAGCTTGAAATATTAATACGGTGGTCAGAGAGGGAGTCAGGACTTGAGATGTGTATTTAGGAATGAACAGCTGGCATCTAATAGCTAAAGTTCAGAATAAACTTTTAGGTATATTAAGATAGACTTATTTTCATAGACCAAAAGCCTTACTAATCAATTAAATTTTAGTCTATCATCAAAAAATATTTTGTCTGTCGCTTTTGTCTGTCAGTCTTGTAATTCCACTCTTTATCGAGCAGGAAGGACCTAAAGATAGGTCCAGGAGGAAATGGTTTTTCTTGACAGGAAGAGCTCAACATTATATTGTCTCCTTAGACGCCTAGTTGCAGTGTGTTCTTCTGGGGGAGGGGGGTAATTTGAGCATCCCCCATCAGGGCTATGCTCTGTTGGCAAATAAGTTAAACAGTTTGTCCAGCTGGTCCTCAGGAAGATAGAGGCCACTTTTGTCTTGATGACATAAAAATTCCCAGGTCTAGTCTAGCACACTGCCTCCTAAAGTACATATTAAAGACATCACAAGTTGCATTTTATAACTCTAAAAATGCATATATTTCCAAAAAATTTTCAGGTGTCAAAAAATGTATTTCTAGTCCTCTGCTTCTAATTTATAGTTTAGATAATTTATGCCTACTATTAACTTGAGTACCCCCTAGTATAAACATCTAGTTTATTTTCTTCCTTTGTTGAAATAAATTAGCCTACATCTGGCATGCCCAACATCAGCATTAATAGTATTCTAAATCCATAACATCACGATCATCTTGTTTCCTAGTCTTTGGTGGGCATGTTTGCTACACTATTTGCATTTTTTAAAACTACTTCTGCCATGCATTTTGCGTATGCCTTTCAGTGTTTTTTGAGGGTGTGTATGTCTGTATATGTGTGCAATAAAAGAAATTTTCCTGATCGTTGTGCAAATGACCCTTTATTCAGTATGTAGGCCCCAAACTAGCTTTATCCTTATAGTTTAACCCTCAAGCAACATCTTTTTTTTCCCCATCAATCTATATTGTGTTTAGTCATTTGCAAAACCTTTATTCATAATAACCTGCTTTCATGTGCTTTAAATTGTTGCTCATCATTTCTTCTTGAGACTCAGTCTGAATCCTAGGAGTGAACATATCAGATACATTCTAAGCACAATTCTTAACCATTACTTCCCCTGGAAATGTCTTAATAACTTGCTAAAATGTTCCTGGATTCCTGAACCAGTATAAGACTACAAATGTTTGCTGTTTTAAGCTGCTAAATTGTGGGAGAATTTATTATACAGCAATGAATAGCTAATCACCTACAGAAGAGATTACATTGTAGTGATTAATGATATGCTGAACTGGTTATAAAAAATTTTTTGAAGGTATGCTTTTGAAAAGCAGTTAGCAGCTACAGAAGAAATGAAGGTTTGAAGAAAGGATTCAACAAGAAGTCCCTTGTTTTGACAGCTTGACATAAGAAGAGAAGGCTTGCTAAGGCCATCCAGCACTGACTAACTTAGAATGAATTTGAAACCATTCTGTAAAATAGCATGGAGCCTGCCACAAGGCAGTGGGACAATAGGAGTAGTGATTATAGAATGGAATAGAATCAGTGGACAAGGTCTTCTCCAGTTGGTAATGCCTTGGAATTGTTTCTGCTGTTCTTCCAAATGTCTTTCTGCTAGCTTAGGAGGTGAAAAGATTCCAGGGCCAACCCTGAAAAGCATCCAACATTTAAATTAAAAGTGTTGTTGACTGAGAAAAATGGGAAGAAATCATTCGGAAAGAAATTAGAAATAAATAGATGACAAGTAGAAACATATATTTTTTAAATGGGTTAATGCATTTCACTGAAGTAGAAAGATAATAAGTAGAAAATGTGGAGAATGGACATGAAAAGGGAAACTGGGATTTGAATGCTGAAGACATTACATTTTAGGCATAGAATTTGCCTTTATCTGTACATAGTTGTGGAGGCATCAATGTGTTTCAACAAAGGAATAATATGATCAAAGAAGGAGTTTAGCAAATCAGCCCGACATAAATATATAAAACGGATTGAGAAGTATTCAGAATGGAGACAGAAGGATAACTGAGAAGGTGAGGCAGCAGTTTAAGCCTCTAAGTGGTAAGAAAGTCAACTGAGGAGGTGCAAGTAGAAATAGCTGTTTTGTTCTACTTTGTTAAATCTAACAGCAATGGAATTTCGGAGTAGGAAATAATTCTAGAAATCTAGAAACTAAAATCAGAGACATTAAATGGCATGCCAAAGATGACAATAAGTAAGTTAGAAATTGAGAAAACTAAATTAACTTCCAAAGAGAAAACAATGAAGAGAGGAGTTTGTATTGATTCATTGCTTCCTATCCATCACCAAATAAATGGAGACTGTTGTGCACTTAATCTCATGGAAATGTGACCATAACTTCTCACATTTTCCTCAAAGATAACTTTCACACCTCATAGGTTTGGATAATAATTTCACAAGACATAATGAAAAAACAATATTTAATCTTTCTTTTAAAATTCTAGTCAAATAGGCCACATGTTCTTTAATTCATGTAAAAACGAGGAAAGCAAAATCAAATCAAATATCTACTGCATATGATTTAAGGACTGAATTGAAATACTATATGGCAAAGTGAAAGTCTTATAAAAAGAAGTGAATCTGTTGGTTAGAAAGAACATTTCAAATAGAAAATAATTTCAATTCAAAAAAAGCCCAAGGGGAAACAGTTGAGCTTGCCTTGTTGATGTAAGTAGGCACCCATCATTGACTTGAAAAAAATATTTTAAAATTTAATCTTAATAGAGCAGGAAGATAAATAACGTAAAATGGAAAGAGGCTGAGAAAGATGAGAAAGATCTGTCATGCCCACAATATTGATGTTATTTTGGGATATACAATATTTACTACAAATATACTGTGTCTAGTGCATACTGAAACCACTGATCAAAAGGTGTATTTCCAAATCAAAATCAATTAAGAGCTTGGTTTCAAAATAAGGCTTCTAGCCCAGCAAAGTACAAAGAAGAAACACTTAAGGCAAGTATGTGCAACAATTCACTCATCAAATTTGCAATGCTCTTTTATGCTCCCAAGATGAAAGGATTTCAAAGAACACTCTTCACTCATCCTGTCCTCCACCCTCCATGACATTTCCTCTGGTCAGAACCAATGCATGTGTTAACATTAATAGCAGTGAATGAGCCCACATTTGCAGTGGCTTTCTTCTGTAAGTTAGAAAGAGGTTAAGTAATTTCCAATTAACTCTGCTAAACTGATATATATAAAAGAGGTTCTCAAGAAGTGACAACATTGGTAAAATTTCTATATATATCATAAACTATAAAAAATTGAGTTCAATTTCTGCTTGTTGTTTCTAAGAAATTACTTAATTCAATATTAATGAAATAATTCTCAACAGCAGTATTTTAAATATATATTGTGTAATGGTTTACCAGTCATTTATTTTTGTTATCTTAAAAATCTATCACTGGTCATTTTCTTACAAATAACATGCAAATAAGAAAGTTAGAACCACAAGAAAAAGAGATGAAAGAGATATCAAAACAGAAATATCAAGAAATACCAAACACTTTGGGACAAAGTTATTTACTATAAATAATCTAAGCTTTTGGTGATGAAGATTCCAGCTGGCTTGTTCATTCATTCATTAAACAAATATTTACTGAGGTAGATACTGAGTAGTTAGCTCACTTATTTTTGTATCCACAGAGTCTAATATAGACCTGGGTCATATTAAGTGCTCAATAAATATTTCTAAATAACAGGCTTCTAGCATGTACTGAAATAAATGATGAAAAGCCACATTTTTATATTATTTTTCTTATCAATCACTGTCATTGTTATAAATCATGCTTTTTTGCCACCTGAAAGTCTGTCTCTATTTTGAAATAGTGTAAAAATATGAAATGGATAGAGAAAAATTTATATAAAAGCAAACTACAATAAATAAGGTAATTATTAAGGAGACATAATCGTTCATCCAACAAAAATTTTCACTATCTTTAGGTAATCAATTTCCATAATAAATTCTTACTTGAAGATTACCAAGAAGTTGAAAACAACATAAATTAAAATGTGCAACTTTTCAATAACATAGTTGTTGTTCTGTACTTTTTCTGTGTTGTAAATTAGAAGTTAGATGACATTCTTAGAGTCATAAAGGACTCAACTGTGTCTGCCACGTTGACCATTAAAAAGTTGAAGGCTATAGTTAACTTAAGTCACAGCATTTTTAATATATAATTTATCAATTCTATTAAGTTATTTCAGAAAATATGCATTGAGTACATGTATTCTAGGTATTACACTAACTAATTGCTCCTCACATCATGTCTTTATCTTCCCTCATTCCCTCATTGGACCTTACAATTTCAATAAAACCTTACAATTTCGATAGTAATATCTTATGGCTTTGAGGTTAACGGTGGTAGCATTAATATTAATATAACCAAAAAAATCCATCTATCTAAACTAGGCCACCTGCCTCATTCAAAAGCCATTTTATTACAAGTTGTTATATTTTTAAGAATATAGTTAATCAAAATTTAAATATGATTACATTTTCAAGTAAAATCCAAACATAATCATTCTACAAATATGGGATGATAAACCAGTCAACTACTCAAATCTTCATTGAAATAATATGCCAGATTTTTAATATGATCTAATTGAAATTGCATTATACATTTCGGCAATAATGGAGTACCTTTTAATGAATGCAGTCAAATCTCCAATTTATTAGCTCACTCTATCAATTAGGGATAAAAATAAGATTTCTAAATATGATCAGTACATAGATTATATTTTGCTGATTTTGAAGGCTTACATAACTTTGCTGGCAGTTTAATAGATAACTGAAATGTCTAGCTTTTATAGAGAAAACATATTATCTATTATATCAATTAGGTTAATTTTAAGTCAGTTATATTCATAAACCAAAATAAAACAAGAGTAATAATCTAAAATTCTATACATCATATTTTCCTTTTAGATTCCAATTCAAAGGTATCTAAGTGATTTGATAAAACAACCATTGAATAATCCCAATCCTTTTTTTTTTTTTTAGTTGGAGTCTCACTCTATCACCCAGACTAGAGTGTGGTGGCCACTCCCGGCCACTGCAGCCTCGACTTGCTGGGCTCCAGCGATCCTTCTGCCTCAGCCTTCCAAGTAGCCAGAACTACGGATGCGCGCTACCATGCCCAGCTAATTTTTTTGATTTATTGTAGAAATGAGGTCTCACCAAGTTGCCCAGGTGGGTCCCGAACCCGCGGCCTTAGGCAATTCACTCACTTCGGCTTCCCAAAACATGTGATTACAGGCTGAGCCACCGAGCCCGGCCGAATATTCCCAATCTTAAATACTAATATTAAGACTAGTTCTGCTGCTATCATCCACAGGCATCATATTGTGTCCCTCCCTGTACACTTCCTTTTTCTTCTCTCCGTTTCTTTTTTCTTTTAATTTTTAATTCCTCTTTGTCTCATTGTTGTGATAATTTTGATTATATGTTTAAAACATGGAAAAAAGTGAGTGATTTTTCTCCAAATAAACAACTTATTAAGTCACTAGTCATTAATGGCTGACCACCTCTTATAGGCAATGAGAGAAAAAAAAGTTTTATTTGACCATATTTGGACTAAGACTGGGTCCTGGCAGTTGATCAGGAGTCGGTAGGACTGACAAACAACAGCTTTTGGGAAGGTCAGGAGGCTAGTATCCATTTTCCAGTGAAGGATATGCTTTAGGAGCAAGAGGGATTTGGAAGAGAGCAAATCCACAAGAAACGGTGTGTCATGAGAAGCACTGAATCCAAAGAGAATGGCCAGGCTAGACCAAGAGGAGAGATTCAGAAGGAGGGAGGAGGTTCTCACAGGGCAGCTAGGGGAAGGAGATGTAGAGGGTATTGAGCTAGTATGGATACCTAGAAATTCTTTAGTTATGAATAAACCCTAAGCCCACATTTGGCCACAATTGAAAAGAAATACCTATTCTTATAGACAAAAACTCTCTGACCATAAAATAACCCACAGTGGTTTGAGTAATTCAGTAACATAGCCCTTTATGATTTGAGAATGATCACTGTAGAAACTTCTCTCAGGGTAAAAGTGCAATTGGTTATGGATCAATAAGTAATTTCTTTTGGAAGGAAAAGGTGCTTGTTTTCATTTTTATTTATTTATTTTTTGAAGTAGCAAGGCTCTTAAATCAGAACTGAGCAAATATATTTTGAAAGTTGAGATTACTCTAACAGCAAGATTCTTTTTTTTAAAAAAGAATTTATTTTATTATAGAAATGTGTGGTACAAATGAGAATTAACTACATAAGTAGCCTGCATGCAAGTGATGTTTGGGCTTCTAACTAGTCCTCATTCCCCTAGTAATGAACCGATTATGCTTCATCTTGTCACGTGTCCCTGCCCTCCTCCCTCCCTCCCCTAGCAGTGTCCAGTGACTGTGAATCCCTCCCTCATGCTAATGAACAGCAAGATTCTTTAATGCACTAGTTAAGTTTATCTCAACTGATCATTTGTTTATGCCATAAAAATCCAGATGCTTTCAATTCTGATTGTTGATATATGCTGAAAAGCAGCTGAAATTTCATTCCCCGGATTCCCATTTTGACAAATACATTTTAAGTTGATAATATACTATGGTTCAATAATGATTGTGCTGAGGGTTTTGTTGTTGTTGTTGTTTTGCTTTGTTTTCCAAGATTAGCAATGAATTCAGGTCTTGAGGTCAGTGTAAACTCCTACTCAGCTTATTGGAAATTCCATATATTTAGTGAAAAATAAAGATTACAAAATAAATTAATACAAACTTAGATAATAAAAATCTCGTAAAAATTTGTTTAATGTCTTTTGGTGTTTGGTGAGGTTTTTTTCTAATTATTTTAGAACTTGTACCTAATGGCCACTTTCTAACAGGAAAAAACATAATGACCTAATCAACTGTCCTTTGAGGCATGAGTATGGATAAGGGAAAAACTTATATAAATAGTCAAAATAAAACAAAACAAACTTACATTATGCAGGGCAGATAAACTATATCAAGGATAAAAAAGAATGGAGAGACATATATGCTTCTTCTGAAACCTACCAGAAGTTAAAAGACATTAGACCAAGAGCTATCAAGATAAGAACTCTTCCAAATTTTTGAATATGTGTCACTCTTCTATGTTTGTTATTTTGATATATCAAAGAAATATAAATATATTTTAACAACAAATATGATGTGCTTCTTTACAAATATACAAAGAAGTAAGAAGATAAAGATTCATAATCATACAGGTTAGTCATTCTTTAAATGCAGAGATAGAAGGAAGAGTCCCTGAGCTGTAAAGTTAATGATGGCAACTTCAAAAAAAAAAGAGAGAGCTTTTAATCTTTTCATGAACTACTCTTTGCCATCTACTATGTGCTAAGTAAATTATTGTGAGAGGCTTAGAATTCAGAGGAAACATAATGGTTCCAGAACAAAAGTAGAACTCGTGCATCAATTTTTATTCCTGACACATATGTATCAACTGCATAGAAACAATATTTTTTGCCATTTTCTTTCACATCCCCAACTATCCATAAGTTTCATTTCTTTCTTTTCATTTCATATAACTTTACACAAGTCTTTTCTCTGAGAAAAGAGATAGGATACTAACTCCAAATCTTTGGATGTCCCCAATATTATTACCTCCTGCTTCCAGCCAAATAGTGTGGAATCTACTGTGCAATAACTTATTTATTGGCAAGTCTGACCAAAGACACTTAAATCACTCTAAAAAACATTTTTTGAGCTCAGAATTGAGAGGAATTCACACTCAAAAATAAGAAAAAATGTAAAGGTTTTTATTGTAAAGAACACACTTAACAGTAACAGGTATAAAGTCTTTTTACCTCTATGTATTTATGTTTTCTATAAAAAGTACCGGTCTTGGGAGAAGGAAACTTTCAACAGGAGAAATTATATATTATTTACAAAAAGCTAACAGTAAAAAGTAAATGCTAAAACTTAACTTTACAAGTACTTACTATATGCAGTTCTAGGTAGTCACCCAAGCCTGAAGAACTGTCCACTCGCACCAATACAGCTTCTTTCTGAACAGTGCTAAACCCTATAGCCAGTCTGTCTGCTCGTGTACTGGGTCGGTCATTAGGAGGCCACTTATACGTAATTTGTCCGCCACCTTTGCTAAAGATATACGTTGTCCCAGCTGCAAAACAGAAACAAAAACCAATTAGGCTAAATACATTAAGTCCATACTTTTAGCAAAGTTTGTTGTGTTGAGTAACAACATTGACAAAGTTTGAGTAAAGCATTGACGTTATACACAAAACTGTAACAAAGCACTTTATGGATTTCAATCAAACATGTTCAAGAAAGTGGATCGAGTTGTTTTAAAAGAAATAGAGAGGCAGCTCAGTTTTTAATACACTCATTAAATTTGCCAGCAGGTGTTTCAGAACAAACAGTAGATTACTGCTTTTGCCATTGAGTTGGACAAGCATGGAATGTAACGAGGCTTATTTCTTTCTGCCAGTTTTAAGAAATAGTTTAGTAGAAAACATAGACTGGATGCTTCCAAAAAGCAACAGAAACATATATCAACTTGTTTTTGAAACAAGAGCTGCATGTAGATGTGACAAGGTCATACAGTGCAGTGGTGCAAATTGTAACAAATACTCCAAGAATCCAACTTTTATAAGAAAAGAGTCTATTCATAAGTGACAGGTAACTAAGCCCCAGTAGTCATGTCAAAAAAAATAAAGATAATAGATCTCCTTTATAGGAGTCAGATCTCATTTAACAAGCAACAGTGAGTAGCTGTCAAACTATTCAGAATTATAAAAAGACACACCTCTCCCCAACCCCAAAGTGAAATTCTAAACTTATAGCACTGACAATAATGCCATGGTGTCATTCTGTGAATGTTCACATTTTACTTTCTGGTGGTGATGGTACATTATCCATCTTAATTTTTAAAAAGTTTTGTTTCAAACAAATTTATTCGGCATCCAATGCACTGAAATTCTACCTCATTGTACCACTGGCATCTTTCTCATTGAATGAAACAAAGTGAATTCTTTACATCAGAAATTTTAAAAGAGATATGTAAAGATTTATATAAAGGAGAAGAGAGCATTCTCCACACTAAAGGGGACCACAAAAATGCTTATTTAGTTAGCCTAGAAACAGATCTTAGAGAGAATTTAGAGAGAGGAGTGTATCAGTCAGGGTGCTTCTGGGAGAGATTAACAATTGAACTGGTGGCCTGAATAATGCAGATTGTTCTACCCAAAATGAGTAGCCATCATTCAATTTTTTGAGGATAGAATAAAAATGTGGAGAAAGGTTGGATTTTTTTTCTTTCTCTACCTGACTGCTTAAAATGGAGTGGTGTTCTGCCTTTGCAGCTTCTTATTCTCACATTTTCAGACCTGGACTAAAACTACACCAATGTTTCTCTGGTCCTCAAGTCTTCAAACTGTATCACCAGCTTTCCTGGTTCTTCAGCTTGTGGACAGAATATCATACGTGTGTGTGTGTGTGTGTGTGTGTGTGTGTGTATACATATAAATATGTATGTATATCACATTACTCTGTTTCGCTAAAGAATTTTAATACACTTAATATGTGCCAAACATGGTAAGAAAAGCAGTAAGAGAGAATATTAAACATTAGGCCACATAGTATCCTATGTTTATGAAAAAATAACTTCTACCAAGAGTAACATTTATGTATAAAAGCAGCATGTACAGCAGCATGTTTTCAAAATACCTTCACATTAAATTTCTATGATTACCAAATTTATCAGTTCAATGCAGCTGACTTACTATCACATTGATGTGCATTAAATTAAGCAGCTGATAATATTGAATTCATGGTCATATTTTGGAGGCAACCATTCTTTGTTTTCTGTCACAGACATTTCCATAAACCATTGAGAAACCCCAAAGACCTCTGCAATATGCACATTGTACCTGATGGTTAAAAGGCCTTGGTATATAGACATCACAAGGAACATGTCAGGAGAGGATTGAATATAAAAGTGACAAACCATACTGTTAAAATGCAATGGTATAGAAACTGCTGTGCATTTCTCTATTAATTTTTTCACTACCAAAGCATGAAAATAATTTATCTCTCTTAAGTGAGAAAGGTAATTGTATTTCAAAGGCACCAATCAGTGCAAAAGCAAAGAAAATTCAGAATATACAGACTGTGTACCAGAAAGGCTAGAGCTTTCCTGAGCCATTTATGTTCTACATCACCAAAAGCTTATTCACCTTAATAATAATCAATAAGTACCTTTTGAGAAATATTTTTCTTATTGGTAATGTTTGCAGATGATTAAGTATTAACTTTTTCAGTAAAGTCTATGTTGATTAAAATAGGACAAGAACATATAAAAGCGGAGATTGCTTTCAAAGGAGAATGCAGTGGTTACCTCGGAGTGCTGATATTCAATTATTAATTTATGTTCCTTCTTTTAATTAATTTTGTTCTTGACTATGTATTTCAAGTTAAATAAGAAAAATATTCAAAAGTAGAGATGCTATTTAACAATATAAGATATAGAACCTATTTAAGAATTCAGTTTCCAGAATTACCAGAATGAGGTAGTATCATAAAGCAACATTAGCTAACATTACATAGTAACTTTTAACCTTAAAAAATGACTTTCACAATTTTTTTAAATTTCTTCTCTACTTATATATGGAACATAGGCAGACATTACTTCCTCTTGTATTTGAGGAAGTTTAGTGTTAATGATTGATTTGTTATCTAAATTTGCAAACTGGGTTTAAGTGGCAGAGCTGGTACAAAACTTGGTATCCAGTCTCCCATTCCATATATATATATATTCAGAAATATATATATCAGAAATGCTTCTGTTATCATAGCAAGACAGTCAAGAAAAAGTTAATTGGATATGTCAGTCTGAATTTATCAAGGCCAACTGTTTTCATATCCTAATGTCTTATATCCATAAAGTGACATTTGCACCTCATTATCATATACTCTCCTTTCACCTCGCAACGCCATTAAAAGAGAAAAATAAAAAGCAAATGTGAAAAGAGAGAACATTTAATATATGTGGGTTAACATTTTGTTAGAATATGCTTTCCAAACTTATGGAACTTTGAAGGTTTCTAGTTGCTGAGTTATAGAACTTGAGGATAATAATTTAAAGATTTATATTTTCAGTAAGATAAATGTCATAAAACAAACATTATTATTTAAAGTTTGATTTCATCTCATATTTTAACTTTTTTCCATAAATGTAAGTTTTGGTGACAAGCATGCGATTAGCTAATCTGTCCTGTTTATGACTTTACAGTTCTTTGGGTTTCAGCAAAGCAAAGTCAAACAACTTCAAGTACTGTCTGGCAAACATTCCAACTATGTCTAGTTTTCTTTCTTCCCAGATATATTAGTAGAGCAGTCTTTCTTCCTTTCTCCTCTCTATGCACAGTAGTGCATTGCATTGTACTCATCAGTATAATTCCAGAATAAATGAGAGAATTAAATGCCCAGTTCTCTCTCAGCTCTATTCTACACACTTCTATAAGCATTCTGACTTTCTTTTTTAAAAAATTCACTTTGCATTAAACTTGACAAAATCTCCTATATTTTTAAAGCCCTCTTTTCATTGAGTTAGAAAATTACTCTCATAATCGAATATGGTGGGTTAGATGCTAAAGTTTCAAAATCTAACTCATTTAACACACATCTCTCTGAACCAAAGATATGATGTACTTACTGCAGTAGAATAGTTTGGAAGTTAAGAATGTAAACTCAGAGAGACCTGGGTTCAAATTCCAACTGTATCATTTACTATATATGTGACCTTGGCTAAGCAATTTATCATAAGTCTCCACTTCCCTATCTGAAAAAATGGGAATAGCAACATTATTTTATAGACTTTTTGTCAGGATTAAATGAGATATTGCACAGTGGCATCTTAGTCCAGTTACTGCATTATGGTAAATGCCCAATAAATTTTAGAGAGAATAAGTGTTTTATATGAGGGTGAGTGTGAGTGTATTTTATATTGTTTATTTTATAAAAATATAAAATAACTAACATTGCACCATTTTTAAAAAACATAAAAGCCTTTAGAAAAGTTGGGTTTGTTTCAAATTTGTGTTCAAATCAAATGCCTTTTAAAAAATGATGTCCCCAGCCGGGCTCGGTGGCTCAGCCTGTAATCCTGCGCCTTTGGGAGGCTGAGGTGAGTGGATTGCCTGAGCCCGTGGGTTCGAGACCCACCTGGGCACGCAAGACCTCATCTCTACAATAAATCAAAAAATTAGCCGGGCGTGGTAGCGCTCGCCTGTAGTTCCAGCTACTTGGAAGGCTGAGGCGGAAGGATCGCCAGAGCCCAGCAGGTCGAGGCTGCGGTGGCTGGGAGCAGCCACTGTACTCCAGTCTGGGCGACAGAGTGAGACTCCAACTCAAAAAAAAAAAATGGTGTCCCTACATTGCAATTTTTATTAAACTTGTCCTATTTCATTCCTTGAATTAGCATTTTTTTCACATAAACTCATTAAATATTATTTATATTCACTAATAGTTGACAATGGGAAGGATATTAATTGTATCACGAGAGCTTTCATAATAAAAAGAGTAAGATTCATGATTATAAAACAGATAGCATGGTGAAATTTATAGCATGATGCAAAAAAAAAAAATACACTTGACCATTAAATAAATGAGAAAGTTTACACAAAACGAACCACAAACTAGCTTTATTATTTTATTTTATTTTTACAGAAACACACTTTATTTTATTATATGAGTGAGTGAAATGTACAGTGGCAGTACATCTTAATCACAGTTCCAGTATGGAGAGGACTGTGGAGGAATGTCACTCTCACTATTCATGCATGTTTCTATATGGCTAGCACTAACACATCAGTGCCATGACTACTAATAGATTTATTGCAAATTAACCTTGACACTCATCAGATAGCTGAATGTATGAATGACTCAAAGTGGTTTTCAGCAGTCTCCACATTTAAGTTGTGTAGCAAATCTATATTACTCACTCTAAATTCATTAACAAAGCTGGCTCTACTGGAAACAAATTTAGCAGTGTCAACATACTTCACACTGAAATACATTTTTATAAAAATTATATATGGGCTCCCAGTTCTAATATTTGAATGGCCTGTGATTTTATAATAAAAAATATTTTTAGATCTTATTGAACACATTATGTACATAAAGGGTTATGTTTCCTCCTGCTCTTTCTTGCCATCCATCCCCTTCCTAAATGTGCCCGCTTCAGCCCCATTTTGCTTTTGCAAAGGCTAATATATTCTCTTAAATAGATTGAACCTTTCTGAAAAAGAAAGCCAATCAGTACATACAGGACTGCTCAATTATTGGTTGCTTTGGATACTTGATACACAGACAATAATATAATTAACTTCTGAACAGATTGGCTTCTGACTCATAGCATAAGTATATGAATAAAAGGTTATTTTTTGAAAGCCTCTAATTCTTCAAATGTCATCATGTAGCCAACATGAAACATTCAGGCCATTATGTTCCTATAAAGTATAACAGGGATATAATACTTTTTCCAGTGATACTTTGCCAGGTAGTCATATGGATATTAAAAGTAAAACAATTATAAGTAAGGGAGCTTTTGTTCTTCCTATAACTTTGTCTAGACACTGTAATTAAATTTAAATTTTCTGAACAATTTCTACCTATGTGGAAGAATTTTTTTAAGGTAATGTTCACAAAAGGTAAAAGCAATGAGAAGACCTCATTGCGTACAAAAAAAATTAGATCAGGGTAAAATTTCTTAAGTGATGAAACGTTAAAAAAAGTATTACCAATTACTAAAGCAGTAACAACTAATTACAGTTTATTTTCTTTCTAATTTATTTGCAGGATCAGAAAGAATTATTTTATGAAATTGAGTATTACAGTTTTCCAGTTCTTAAAATTTCATATAGGATTGCTAAAAATTCAAGAAAAGTGAATATTATATAAGGAGAGATTAATGGAATCAGAATAATAGAAGTCTCTGCCTTCTATTAACATGTAATCAACTCTATATCTAAAAATTAATTACAACAATTACTAATGCTGAGAAGCAAGAGACAGTCTTCAATGTTGCATATGCATCTAAGACTGCAAAAATACTAGGAAAAGAAAAGGAAAATACAAACTATATTTCATAAGTTGAGACTCCTGATGGAAGAGACAGATTTAGCAGAACAGACAAATGTAGTAAACCAGCAAAAAGACTGGAGAGTGAGATAGTATATTTATCCACACATCTCTGAGAAAGAAAGGTTTGTTCTTAATAAGTGAAAGAAGGAAAGATACTTGCCATGCTACTGAAATTGTTTAAAAATATGCTCGATATTCTAAATCAGATCAAAACAAAAAAATGTTCAGAGGAGTTTAGATAACTCCCAAATAATGAAAACCTTATCAAAATAGCTAAGGATGATATGCAAAATAGAAATAATGATCAACAGCTAAAAAGTTAAAGTTAGGAGGAATACATTTTGATGTTCTATTGCACAGGGAGGGTGACTGGTTACTAATATTATATTGGCATTTCAAAATAGCTAGAAGAGAAGATTTGAATGTTCTCACCACAAATGATAAAAGTATGAAGTAATGAATATGCTAAGCACCTTGAATGGATTTTATACAATGTATACATGTTTTAAGACATCTCATTGTACCATAAATACGTATACTTATTTCATGCTAATAAAAACAAAATGCAAATAAATAGATCACTAAACAATGGGAAGTCTGTCATACATGGCAGGTTGTATGTTCTATCAGAATACTAGACATTAAAGAATGAAGAAAATGAATTGAATTTTTAAAAAAGGTGGTTGGCTTAAATTTAGTGAAAACTAAGAAAAATCAAAATCACAGGTGGCTCACAAATCAAAATTGTGAGCCACCTGTTTTTGTGCATTGAAATTTCATGAAAGATACCCTGCATAGGGTCAGAACATAACACTATTCCACCAAACACTGTTCACAAACTTGGTTCTAGCATATTACAAAGATTCTTGAAGCCATGCAAATCAGACATTGTTATTTTTCCAGGTTCTGTGAGGACTCATAAGGCATTAACAATTAATGTTTTCCAAACTTTCAAGGGTATCAAAGGAAGCTCAGCCAGTTAGATTCCACAGTAGACTTTGGAGATGTGAAAGCAAAAATTAGGAGTCCTCTCCACTAAGCCAGCCCTCTTGAGATTTGGCTACAGACCACTTTAAAATGAACAATTATGTTTACTTACTCAGTAAGAAATTTTAATGAAAACAAAACTATCAATGAAATGCAACACCTAAAAGTTATGATTCCAATGAGGTCAGGAAGAATTTCTCTCAAAGGTAACTTCAATAGTAACTATGCTCTTTATTAAAAATAAATCTGTTTGCTTTTTTGCCCAAAACTTTTTTCTAATAAAAACATTTTTCAACAAATATTCTGTATTTTTCTATATTTTTCTAATACAAATACTGTACATTGGAAAAAATTATATGTTTAGAAATGCATCATATATTGTTTTCAGATTTTATCATTTATGGTGAGAATATGCTACATGGAAATAAAGTGTTCTTTCTTCTGGAAACAAGTATGCTCCTCCCCAGTAACTGGAGTAATTTTTTACAATATAAACGAGTGGATCTGTGGCTGGCCTATCTTGTTCAAATCCTAAATATTTATCCAGGGACATCACTAATAGTGCACAGACTGCATATTGTACAATCAAGTAGACGTCATTCATATAGAATGAGATGTGAATGGTGCTCACTAGTATTGTACAGAATCATAAATCATCAGTAACTGATGTCAACTGTATTTATTTGAATAAGTCATTCTTTTTTTGTCTTATAAGAAAATTAACGAAAAAAAGAAACATTTTTTAGCCTTCCTATCTCAATTGTCTGATAAGTGCCAATTGCGTGAAAGGAGCTAGCAATATAAAACCTAAAAAACACTTTCTTTTTAACAAATAAGACCTATTGAGTCAAGATAAATATCAGGCCAAACAAAATACAACCAAGTCACTATCTATTTTTGGATTTTTATGCAGTCCTTTGGAAAGGTGATAATATTAATGACACAAATTAATGATAACCTTAAAAATAATCAGAAAAAATAAACAAAAATTTAAATATATAAATATATTATTTTAGGTCTAAATCACGTAAGTAGTTGAATATTTTGAGATAATGTTTCAAAGCAGTGAACAAAATTTTAGAAAATCTATGCAATAAGTTATACTTCACATACTGGTTTCCTCAAAATATATTTTCTCTTAAAAACAACTTATTTTCCTTTTAAACATGTTTTTAGAAAAATCATTTCTATGAACACTTTGCTTCCATAGTTTGAGCTTTCCAATAAGACAAACTTGTTTTGGGATAAAATTCAGTCCTGGGCACCTTTTAAAAGGTTCTTGGTCTAGGTTTCCTGGATGAATAGAAAAACAAATAAGTGGTAGATTAATCAGATGAAGAAAAACTCCATAAAGACAGCAAAGTGATCTAGAATTAAAAATAAAACAAAGCAAGGTAATCCCACAACCAATAACCCTGAGAACATCAAAGGCTTATGTCTTCCCTTCGGAAACTAGACTCCCTCATGCAGTAAGTGAACTTTATTTGTTTTTTTTTAAGTCTCTGTTAAGTAATTCAGTAATCAATTTGCATTAGGGCTATAGACAGCAGAGATAGGAAGAAAATAAATCACATCATTGGGTACTTTAAGTAAAAATCTTACTTTAAAGAGCATAAAATAAGCTGTGTAAGTTCCTAGTAAATGCTTAAAATTATTAGCTTGTCAGTAGAAATTGCAATTGCCTAGTGATGTCCTTCAAAGTTACTTTTTTCAAATAGTAATTGTAAAAATGGCTCTCATCAGGTTTCAGGAGTCAACATTTTTTTTTTTTTTTTACTAGAATTATGGTCTAAAATTTTTTCTAGGTTGAAAAAAAACTGGCATAAACATAAACTTACTACTGAAGTACTCTTGAAGATAAGTGATTTTTTTTCTCTTACTGATAACAAAACTGAGGTCCAGAAAAACTATTTTCTCAATGTCACACCTAACTCTATACTCAGTACTTTTCTCAATATACAATGAAAAGCTAAGATCAATTTACTACTTCTTATTTAGAAAAATAAGCTATAATTCACAGATGAAGGTCTCACTTCAGTCTTACTTAGAGTTTTTCTAATGATGCTTCCCTCAGCTGGTTTGGAGAGACTCAAAGTTTCCATAATGTCACTTAACAGAAATGATTCATTCACATTCTGACATTTTCAGAGTCTGGCCTGAGTCTTTTTTAAAAGGTGTGAGGTCTTTGTAACGTTATATTGCTAGTACCCTACCCAAGAAGCCTTCCTAGCCTTTGGCTCATTCTGAGGCTTCTAAATTGTGGGACAGGGATACAGAAGACAAATCTTTATTATTATTACCATCCTCACTTTTATTCTACACCAGAATGGCTTTATGACTTTTTGGCAGTGACACTTCTTCTTACATTTAGCAGTGGAATTAAATCATTAATACAAAAGAGCAGGAGGCTATTTTGAATTATTTCCATTGCATAGTTAAATAGAAGGCACCACACAAACAATAAATTCATAATAATTTTAAGTGAAAACCAGAAGTTTAAGTTTTATTTTCTAGTCTTATTATAGTTCTTCTCATTTATCATCTTCCTGCCTATCTACTATACTTATGTCATTCTCCATCTGACTAGCCCCTGATTAAAACCATTTACCAGTCATCTTGGGCTGAAACTGAAGGGAATATTGGTTTTTGACTCAGAAATCACCTTAGACAAAGCTCTGTCTCTATTACAAGGGCATTTGCAAATACAGTTCCCATTATCCTCCCAAAGTGACTTTTACTTTTGCTGGTTTAGGCTTCTCTGCTGCACCTGTAGTTTTCAGTCATGCTTTCCACTCTCATTCCAGCCAAGGTGAATTCTCTCCTTTCAACATCTATGGAACTTATTTTTAATTTGCAAGCTATTATGTAATATGTGACAGTTGTATTTTATTTAAACTTCCATCTTAGTATCCTGAAGATAGAGGCCTTGCTTTATGTCCCCATCAAATGTGTGTACTTTTATTTGTTTCCTAATAACAACCTAATAAATTCCTTAGAACTAAGTCATAACCACTGATTTATACGGTGATGAATAACATGACTTCTGTTCTTAAATAGGTGTGGCAAGGATTTATCTGTGTAATGTATCCCATGGCTACATCCATCAGCAAGATGGAGTGTCTGCAGCTGTCCAAGAAATCCAAATAATTTCACCAAATACAGCAAACTCAGATGAGGGCATAGATTGCTTAAATTTCCCTGATAATGAACACCATTCTTCACTTCATTTTGCCTGGGTAAGAAAAACCTGTGATGAAGAATCTTGAAGCTCTTCAACCAGGTAATGGTGATCACAAGAGACGCAGCCCCAGATCCCACACAATTTGCTTGAATAACAAAGCCCAAAATTCTACATATTTTATAGGGAAGAGCTTCATATAGCCTGATAGTTCTAGGGTCTAAGAATTTAGTAAACATTGAAGAAATCTAGAAGACAGCAGTTTCCTTTTTTTTTTTTCCTTCTGAGTCAGGGTCTCACTCTGTCACTCAGGCTGGAGTGCCATAGCGTAATCGCAGTTCACTACAGCCTTGCCCTCTTGGACTCAGGCGATCCTTCTACCCAGTCTTCTGAGTAGCTGAGACTATAGGCATGAGATACAGTGCACAGTTTTGTAGAGACAAGATCTTGAACTCCTGGGCTCAAGCAATCCCTCCACCTTAGTCTCTCAAAGTACTGGGATTATAGGTGTGAGCCACCATGTCTGGCAGAAGACAGCATTTTAACTAGGTGATCAAAATTAGCATCATCTGTAATGAGAATATCAAATTCAGGTCCTCCAGATATGGTGCACTGAGAAGGGAACCACATCATCCTGTGCTATTTTTGCCTAAATTGCATAGTCTCAATATAATCATAAGAAAACATCTAACAAACCTAAATTGAGGAACATTTTCCAAAATAATGCAGTATTCTTCAAAAGTGTCAAGGAACAGGAAACACAGAAAAGAAACTGAGAAATTGTCCTAGATTTGAGAAGACTAAGAGAATATGACAACTTGATATAATGTGAGATCCTGGCTTTGACTCTGGACCACAAAAAGGGGCATTAGTGAGATAAGTGGCAAAGTCTGAATAAGGTCTGAAGATTTGACAATAATACTATATCTGTGTTACTTTCTTGGTTTCAATCATTGTACTATGGGTATATGGGATGTTAACATTTGGGGAAGCTAGCTAAGAAGATAAGAACACTCTTGTTTCTTGTTGTTTCTTATATAACTTTTCATAGATCTAAAATTATTTTAAATGAATATATTAATCATAAAGAGCAATTTAGAATCTTGAATGAGATTGTTGGTCATGGGATTCCATGCAACAGAGGTAGCTTGAAAAAATCCCTAGCTCTTGAAATGAAGTGTGTTTGACACTTTATTTGGCCATGAAAACCAGAGAGCATTTAGAAGTAAGCAGAAGAATTTTAATTTTTGTTCTACATAAAGGAAATTTGCTTCAAACAAGAACTCTTTCTAAATAAATCATTATTGAGCCTCTTTAAACGGAGCATTTTCTGAAAATTCAGATTAAAATAGAAATTGCCGAAGTAGAGCAGTTAAATGTGGGATCAGTTCACTCCAATCAGATACTTACTCATCCATTTATTCACTCATTGTTCAGTTTAGGTCACTGTTGAAGTCACTGAAATTCTTATGAAGGGTTTCCAGTCTTAAAATCATATAGGAACATAGCCTTGAGTCAAAATACATTCTTTTTTCCACTCCTATAAGAGCTTGCTCACATCACTGTGAACTAATTCCTTCCAAAGTTTGGAATCTAAGAGGAACACTATTAGGGTCATGGAGAGGCATAGAAAACAGTGCAAATGCTAATATGTTACTCATACTTGCATGTGTAGAAATTAGTATACATTGTGGTTGTGATGAACGAGATGATTCAAAAGACAGAGAATTGTATAATTATGGAGGGAGGACTCATATCTCTTCTAATATAACAAGAAAAGAATCCTATGTGAGGCTATTTTGAAAAGTGTCTTGAAAGTTGGAAAGCCAGATGGCTTAGGGAGGTGTAGAGAAAACTCTAACTCAAAATAATGAGTGGGGTTTTTTGACATAAACAAACAATAAAACGATGCTAAGGTAATAATAGAAGGATGCTGCTAGAGACAGAGAATACAAAGGCAATACAAAACATAATTCAAGAATAAAAACATCTGTATACTCAATAAAAATTAATTAAGCATTTACTATGTATATGGCTCCGGGCTAAATCCTGGTGAAATAGAGGGGTATGAGACATACCTCTGAAACCCAGCTTTTCCCCAACTATCATAACCCAATCAGGTGTCATTCTTAAATTTTTCTATCACATTTCCATTTTTATAGTTATAGTTCATATGGCACTACTGTTAATCATAAATGTTTTAATACCCATCTTTACCTATCTTCTACCTTCCTACCTCTTCTTAAATTTAATCTATCTTACAAATGAGCACTAGATTTGTTTTTTGAAACAGTATCTCTAGTCACTCTTCTATACAAAGATTTTAATGATTAAAACATTGTACACCAAATTAAGAACTTATGGTAACTGACTGTCTTCCACAAAAAAAACAACCCTATACTTTAGCCAAACTGGAAAATTCACTTATCTACCAAAATACCCCCAAATTCTTTTTAGAGGAGATATAATTTAATGCTCTTTTGAAAAGATAACAGCAACATTTTGTTGGCAAGATTTTCATGGGGAAAGCAAAGAGGCACAAAATTGTTTCCAGGAATAGGGAGTAGATCTATTTATATAAATGGAAGGTTGTTTTTTGGTGTTTGTTGTTGTTGTTGTTGTTTTAGCAGAAACTGATGCATTTTTAAGTACCACTATTTCTTATCTCTTTGTCTCCTGAATTAAATCCCTAGATAAAATACATAGCACAAATCATACAGTAGAAATTAGGGCTGTTCAAGGTCAGTATCAAAAAGAGATTAGATAAATTCTAGTCTCTTAGTATACTAAAAATTCTATGAAATGTAAATTTACTTTAACAAAGAATCACATAACTTTACAAATGTAGAAAAATATGATATTAATGTCATAAGCAAGAGGTTGCATTTAATAAGAAGAGTCTTGGTGATATTTTGCTGTTTATCACAAATTGTGTCATTCCATCTCTATCAGAAATGTAACCACTTCTCAGTTTTTAAGTATTGAGTTATGCTTGATGAAAAATGATAGTAGCAGAAACATAGATAAAAATAAAATACATGTAACTATGCTTTGTTTGCTTATTAATTACTCCTCAAACCTTCTGAAATAGCTTATGAAGATGACAATAAGAGTAAAATTCAGTCAATTCTGTAGGGCAGAAATTCACATATTTTTTATAATAACAGTTAAAAGAAGAAAGAAAAAAAAAAACCTGGGAATTTAGGCCACTTACTTTGACAAGCACTGTGGGTATCTGTAAGACTTATAATTCAAAGATTGAAGGGTTTGTTGTTGTTGTTGTTGTTGTTGTTGTTGTTAACACAAGAAAATCTCTAGCTAATGAAATGAAAGGAAATGAATTTTGAAAATGACAGAAAATATTTTCTCTATGGAGATCTTTATATTTCAGGATCCATGTGAAGATACAAAACAATGTGTGAGAGTCATTTTTGAAGCTGAAATGATTGAAACATTAGATTACAGACCATAATACCAAAACAGACCTGGGGCAGGCTAAGTGTCAAACTTTTTTCTTTTGTATTTGGGTCATAAAATTCTATCTTCCTAGACTTAAATTACAAGGTGGTTCCAATCTGCACATCAGAACCTTGAACCTTCAGGTCCCCAATCTCAAAAGGATATAAGGTTTGAAATCCAGAGTCTTTAAAATCTAGAGACTTCTAATAGCATCTCTCAAACTGGTGGAGAAAGACCTCTAAAACAGAAAAGAAAGAGGACTAAGGGGTGAAATAGGCTTCAAATTTAAAAATACCCAGATCTAAGGTCATTTTAAAAAGTTTAATTCACTTTAGATGGGTTATTGTATTCAAATGAAGTTTGCATGCCATCTGTCTTTGAAGTCATTTAAATTAAGTTTTATGACTCTTATGGGAAAGAGAGGCCATTTTTAACTTGGTATAATCTGCTTACTACCATCAATCACTAATTAAAATTAATTATTAAGACTGTGATTCCTTTTTTTCTCAAATATGCGAAATCATTCATCAAAGAATGACATGTCTTTCTCTTCTTTCTTTAGAATATTGAATTCATAGTCATATGACTTTTGGGTAGATGCTACTGAAGTGATGAAGTCAGATGTGTAACAATAATGCTATTTAAAAGCTACATTTAACCAGGAGAGCAGTATTTTTGAAACAGCAGGCAGTATAAAAGTGCTTTGTGAATATTAACATATTCTAGCAAATTAGTTTGCACTCATTATCATAAGCAATTACTTACTGTTTAGATGCAGCTCGTATTAAATTGGCAAGCAATTTGCAAGAATTAAAACATAACACAGAAAGCTTTCTGAAATTCAGCAATATCCTGAGACAAATGATGCCACTAGGTTCACAGACCATGTACTCAATGTGGTTACCCATTAAACATATTTAGCATAACCATTGTTTAGATACTATCAATAGATTTGTACATATCAGATATTGGGGGGCATTTTTTTTCAAGCCTAAGAAGAAAGTAGGAAGGTTTTGTTTCTTGAGAATGAACTGGCTAAATTTAGCTAAATTTTGGTGCTGTAGTAACTGTCTGCATTGCCCTGAGCTATTTGGTGCTACCCAAATTGGCTCTTTCAAGAAGTTTCTATTGTTTTGATCATTTTCTTCATTTATCTCTGCAGTGGAGACTGTTGATGTTCACCACTATCCATGATGCCTTCTTTAATAACAGAATGCTTGAGTGTTAGCTAGGTATACAGCTATCCACTTAGAGCCTGCATTTCCCATTCTCTATTGCAAGTTGACGGGGTCATGTGAGTAAGTTCTGGCCAATGATACATGAGCAAAAGTGACATGTGATTCCGCCAGTTCCAGTCTTGAAATATACCTGGCATTCTCCTGCCCATTTCCCTTGTTCTTCTTGCTGAGTGAGGATCAAAACTGAATCCGCTGCTTTAGAAGCCAAAGGTTGATAATTGTACCATCCTCTCTTAGCACCACTGAGCTGCAAACTATTATGTGAGGAAAAGAAAAATTTACATTGTGTTCAGATGTGTGAATTTCTGGGTCTTATTTACCAAAAAGGTGTTTATATAGCTTTTAAAACAAAATGACCATTCTTATAAAAGTCAAGTAAATTTGATAAGGAAGTTATAATTATCTCCATTTTAGGAATTTGAAAGCAATTGTTATCCACAGAGGTAAAATTATTTGTCCATGGTCACAAAGTAATGTAAAAGTTTTTCTATCAATATCTTCCACACAAAGCTAGTGATAATTTATTACCTTTTTTATTGTAGACTAATGATACTACCCTGGTGGATTCATGGGAGGTCATATGTTTTCATAGATTTAACCCATTCCTCAATTCTTTTCTGCCTTACAAAAGCAAAATGGCATACAGTTGCAAAACACAGTAAATAAAATCTCCTGTGACCCTGGAACAAAGTGAAATCAACTGGTCCCTCAGCTTGAATACAGAGCATTTAGAGAACTTGTAAATGCTTTATCTGCCTTTTTGAGATTTAAACCTTCTCCTAGCTTCTTGCCAGTTTTACAACTTGGAAATGTCTTTCTCAAGAGCCCAAAGGCATACATTTGAAATGTAACCATCAAGAAAGATAGTGCCCCCATATCCTGTCTATCTCGGTCTCTGGGAAGGTAGCAGTCTGACCTCTTTAAGTACTAATTATCAAATATCTTCATGCTGTTCACATAACAAAGGACTGATTAATGGGAAATTGGACAAAAAAAAAGTATAAGTGTTAAAATTTATGTGTCAGCAACTTTTCTCATTGTTTCAGAAGTACAATTTTAAAAGTATCATCAAAGTGCCACAAATTGAGAGTACTGAGAAAAAAGACTACTTATAAAAAACTAGTAGACATATGCATATTATTTTTCAAATGTTAAATTTAAAATAAAACAAAAAGTTTTAATTTTCTGTTAATAAAGTAAGTCAGGAATTTTTTTGGTTTCACAGTGCATATAATATTATGTTTACACTATACTGTAGTCTAAATGTTCACTGGCACTATGTCTGAAAAATATACATGTACTTTAATTTTTGAAAAATACTTTATTGTGAAAATATGCTTAAGATCCTCTGAGCCTTCAGCAAGTTGTAATCTTTTCACTGACAGAGGTTCTTGCCTCAGTGTTGATGGCTGCTGACTGTTCAGGGTGATGGTTGCTCAAGGCTGGGGTGGCTGTGGCCATTTCTTAAAATAAAGCAACAATGAAATTTGCCACATCAGTTGAGTCTTCCTTTCAAAAAATTTCTCTGTAGCATGTGATACTCTTTGATAGCATGTTACACACAATAGAATGTCCTTCAAACCTGAAGTCAGATCTCTCAAATCCTGCTATTGCTTTATCAACTAAAGCTTATGTAATATTCTAAATCCTTTGTTGTCATTTCAACAATGTTCACAGAATCTTCTGTGTTCACAGAATCTTCATCAGGAGTAGATTCTATTTCATGAAGTCATTTTCTTTTTTTGTCCGTATGAAGTAACACTTCATCAATTCAGAAGATTGCAGCAATTCAATCACATCTTCAGGCTCCACTTCTAATGTTAGGACTTGTTATTTTTAACCATATTTGAAGTTACTTCTTCCACTGAAGTCTTGAACCCTCCAAAGTCATCCATGAGGGTTGAAATCAATTTCTTCCAAACTCCCATTAATGGTGATATTTTGACCTCTTCCCATGATTAACAAATGTTTTTATGGCATCTAGAATGGTGAATACTTTCCAAAGGGTTTTCAGTTTACTTTGTCTAGATCCATCAAAGGAATCACTACTATGGCAGCTATAGTCTTGCAAAATGTATTTCTTAAATAATGAGACTTGAAACTTCTTTTTTTAAGTTTTAATTTTAAAGATGTGGGCTAGGCCGGGTTTGGTGGTTCAGCCTGTAATCCCAGCACTTTGGGAGGCCGAGGTGAGTGGATTGCCTGAGCGAGTTTGAGAACAGCCTGGGCAATTTGGCGAGACCTTGTCTCTACAATAAATAAAAAAAATTAGCCAGGCATAGTAGCATGTGCCTATAGTTTCAGCTACTTGGAAGGCTGAAGTGTAAGAATCACTGGAGCCCAGGAAGTCGAGGACACGGTGGCCATGAGTATGCAACTGCACTTTAGCCTGGGCAATGGAGTGAGACTCCAACTCAAATAAAAATAAAAATAAAAGATGTGTAGTGTGCCCCCACCTTCTCCAGCAGATTCCCACTACCGCCAATCCTGCCTCTTTCCTCAGGTTGCAGAATGGATGCTGTGTAAGGAGGGATAAAAGCCAACATTAACCTCTTTGAACTTCTCCATCAGAGTGCTAGATAACCAGGAGCACTTTCAAAGAGCAGTAAGTAATATTCTGAAAGGACTTCTTTTCTGAGCAGTAGGTCTCAACAGTGAGCTTAAAATATTCAGTACACCATTCTGTAACATGTGCTATCATCTAGGCTTTGTTTTTCCATTTAAGCACAGAGTAGATTCAGCATAATTCTTAAGGATGCTAGGATTTGGGGAATGTTGAAGCACTGGCTTCAACTTAGTCATTAGCTGCATTATCCCCTCACAAAGAATCAGCTGGTCCTTTGAAGTCAGGCATTAACTTCTCTCTAGTTATGAAACTTTAAATGTCATCCTCTTCTAGAATGCCGAAAAAGGCTATTTTGTCTACACAGAAGATCTGTTGCTTCGGGCAGCCACCTTCATCAATGTTCTTAGCTGAATCTTCTGGATAACTTGCTATAGTCTCTTCATTAGCACTTACTACTTCACCTTACACTTTTATATTATGGAGACAGCTTCTTTTCTTAAACCTCATGAATCAACCTTCGCTAGCTATAAACTTTTCTTTTGTAGCTTACTGTCTCCCTCAGCCTTCACAGAATTGAAGAGTTAGGGCCTTGCTCTGGATTAGGCTTTGGCTTCAGGGAATGTTTTGGCTGGTTTGATCTATCCAAACCAAGAAAACTTTCTCCATGTCAGCAATAAGGCTGTTTTGCTTTCTTATCATTTGCATGTTCACTACAATAGTACTTTTAAGTTCCTTCAAGAATGTTTCCTCTGCTTTCACAACTTGGTTAATTGTTTGGTACACTGGGCCTAGCTTCCGCCTGTCTCAGCTTTCGATATGCCTTACCTCATTAAGCTTAACAATATCTAGTTTTTTACTTAAAATGGGAGATGTGCAACTCTTCCTTTCACTTGAACACTTAGAGGCCACTGTATGGTCATAAATCAGCCTAATTTTAATACTGTCGTGTATCAGAGAATAGGGAAGTAAGGGAATCGTCAGTTGGTGGCTAGTCGTGTTCTGACAGAACACACATGCTATTTATTAAGTCTTCAATGGGCACAGTGACATAACAAAATAATTACAATAGTAACATTAAAGATAACTGATCACAGATCACCATACCAGATATAATAATAACGAATACATTTGAAATATTGCAAGAGTTACCAAGTGTGACACAGAGACACAAATTAAGCCCATGTTGTTGGAAAAATGGTGCTGACAGATCTGCTGGAGGCAGGGTTGCCACAACCTTTGGTTTGTAAAAAATGCACATCTGCAAAGTGCAAAAAATTAAGTGCAATAAAATGAGGTATGCCTATATACTTACACACTTTCCTTTTTCTCAAGTTTAATAAGCATATGGAATAAGTTGTGTGTGTGTGTGTGTGTGTGTGAAAAAAATAAAATGTCACATCTTTTAATCAAGAAAAATAAGCTTTTCACAACACACTGGAGACAGATAAGGTAAAAGCAAAAAAAGAACAAATGAAAACTAAAAAATAACCTCTACTTTGCAGAATAACCTGAAAAAATATCTTTTGGTTCTGCTAAAACTCAGACTCTTTTCAAAACCAAAATAAGAAGACTATAAACCAAAGAAAATTTGTCAAGCTGAGGGCCGTTTATTCTTATGCAAATAAACATTTAAAATAATTATAAAGAAGTACTTTAAAACAGGGGTCCACAGCTCCCAGGTCTCACATTAGCCTGTGGCCTGTTAGGAACTGGGCTGCCAGCAGAGCTTTGTCTTCTGTCAGATCAGGGGATGCATCAGGTTCTCACAGGAGCCCAAAGTCTATTGTGAACAGTGTATGTGAAGGATATGGATTGTGTACATCTTATGAGAATCTAATGCCTGATGATCCCCTCCCTGGCACTGGCTGTCTTCCACAAAACTGGTCCCTGATGCCAAAAACTTTGGAAGCTGTTACTTTAAAAAAATAAAGAAACTAAAACTTTTTCCATAAAATGTTACTGGTTTTAAAAGCAACTTAAAAACCTCATATCAATAAAATCTCAAGAATTTTAAAATTTTCTTCTGCTACTTTTAATATTTGCAAGCAATATTTATTTTTATATTCATTTTCCATGTCCTTTTCTATTTGACAAATACCATTTGTCCTCCATGTAGTATATTATAATTTCAAGGCACAGACTCTCAAAACAGTGCAGAGTTTTTCTTCCAATCCCACTATTAATATGAACTCACAAAATCCACACTGTCTGCATCTATGAGTAAGATGTATGGAATGGATTCAGAATCAGAAATGACATTTTCCACTGTAACTTAATAAAGCATTCTACAAGAAGCTGATCAAAGACTTTTCAGCCCATGAAGAGGTGATAGCATGGTGGAATAAGTGTGTAGAAAAATACAAAAAACAGCAATGTCCCTTCTATAGTAGCTTTGTCACTCATTCTAGAGAAACCAGTTACCATGCCTTTTACTATCTTCTGTTCACAGTCTTCCCAGATAATCTTTAACATGTCAAAAGAAACTCATATCAAGGAGTTGGGGTTTATATTTAAAAAGGAAGTCATGTGGACATTTTTCATTGGGGAAGTGACATGATCAGTTTTGGATTTCAGCAAGATTATCATGGCTTCTATGTAGAAAATGGATGGGAAGGTGGTGAGGCAAGGAAGATCATCAGAAAATTAGTTTACAAAAAGAAGAATAAATTACAGTGATCAAAACGAAGACAGTTTGACAGTAGGGATGAAATGAAGTACAAAGATGTGTGATGCATTTTTAAAAAAACGTCGTGAGGGCTTTTGATGATTGATTGTAGGTACAAAAGGGAAGAGAAGAAACCAAAGGTCACTCCTATATTCCTGACCTGAAGGGGAGTAGACGATATACCATCCACTGAGAGTAGAAATATCAGAGTAGGAACATAATACATAGGGAATATAATGAGTTTGTTTGGATTGAATTTAGCTACCTTCTTCCAGGTGAGAATATTATATCATCTTTACAGTCCTATAATACTTAGCACACTTCAGTGTACAAGGAAGATATTTTTAGTATTCTGTTAATTGATAAAGCATGAAAATTAGAAAGGATATTCAAATGAAAACGTTTTCTGTCCCTTTTCTCAAATTTTTTTGTAAATCCATAATTCATAAACACAATTAACTCATCTCCTTTAAAATATTCTCTAAATGTAATATTTAGCATTCAATAAAATAAGACCTTTCTATGAAATTCACATGAACAGGCTGCATTTATTATTTGATGATTTGTAGTATTCCCTTTCTTCTAATAATTTCAAGAAATTGTTTTATAAAAAAGGCCTCACTATACTAAGTTTTCCCAACATGTCTTTTGCATGATTGCTATTTGGTTTTCTGCATTTATTTGCTTGGTTTACTTATTGTCAATTTGCTTCCTCTGCTCATCAAGATTTTATTAACTTAAGTTAGGGTTTGTTGGTTTATCTGTTATGCTGCATAGGTGGGCATGAGGTCAAATGTAATGATTTTGGCTGAGCTTAGGCTCAAGTCTCTGAATCTATAGGTGAAGTAGGTTGTCTGAACTTCTTCCACCCTTCAGTAGTCGGAGGATAGAGTGTTGAAATCCACTACTGGAAAATATGCTCTTAACAACTCTCTTGATCTTCAGGATATTTTAAATCATTTTTCTAAAGAAAATATCTGATCAGACAATCTGTACCATAACCATTACTTTGATCTACTAGACTCCTCTATCTCTTAGAACATAATGGGATTGCCCATGGCCATGGTAGCTCATATGACACCTTTAGGCCAAGTAGATAAAAGCAAATCTTCTCTAAAATCCTTTATCTACACCTATTGAAATTTTCATAGTATAGTGATATTTGCCAGAACAAGACATCTGCTGGATATTTCACAGAAAAAATGTCATATTAAAGATGCAACCCAGCCAGGCTCGGTGGCTCAGCCTGTAATCCCACGCTTTGGGAGGCTGAGGTGAGTGGATTGCCTGAGCCCATGGGTTCGAGACCCGCCTGGGCAAGCGAGACCTCACGTCATCCAAGAGCAGCCACTGCACTCCAGTCTGGGTGACAGAGTAAAACTCCAACTCAAAAAAAAAAAAAAAAAAAAGATGCAACCCTATGGTGGTAACAGTGTGAATGGTGCCACTTTCACAAGTGTACAAATAGCACATACATACATGGCATCCCATAAGTAAGATGTAGAAACAACTCAGGTTTAGTTTAAGAGTGAGATTCAAAATATCTTGGACTCTATTGTTCTGCAGAATACAACTATACTCCTTAGTGGATGAAAAATGCAAGAGACGCACAAAGAAACTGTAATTCCTATTCAACCATCAGTGGTGAAAGATGTTCAAGCTTTTTTTTTTTGAAAAGCTGTTTTGCAGAGTTGAAATAAGATTAGTCAGAGGCCTAACGTGTAGAAATGAAATTCCTGAAAAGAAAGACAATATCAGAGCAATGCTAATTCAAGATGTATAAAGAACTAAACCACAGCAGCTTAAGCCATATATTTGAAGCACAGATTTCAGCAAGACAAAACTGTGACTTGAAAAGAATGAGACACTCAAAATCCTTGGGAGATCAGTCTCTTCTCCTATTCTCTATGGCTACTCCAAAGTACAGATTCAATTTTGAGTCAGGTTAAATTGGGGACCCAAGTGGGAATATATGGTTAATGAATTTTGTACAATCTTCCTTCTTCTCAATTGAAAAAGAAAGAAAAAAAAAATAACCCTCAATAAGATTTGATGGGTTTTACTGAGTCTTTCCAACATTTCCCCCCAGATTGATTTCAGACCCCATGGTAGAGACAACCAGACTACTAATTAGACTATTAACCCTTTCTTCTAAATTGCAAAGCATTCAACATTTATATTGCAGAAACCATTCCCTCTCCCCATCTAAATCTCCAGAAGGTGTAGACTTTCCACACATACTGAGGAAATTTACACACACAGATGAGCTTAGGCCAAATTAGACCCTGCAAATGAAGTCACATGTACAAAATCTCAAAATATTTAGTGATTTTTGTGTGTGTGCAGACTTTGCTTAATAAATTTATGTGACAAGGTAAGCTCAGAGAGGTTCATTTCTCCTGGAGCTGAATTTAAAGGTGACAAAATAAAAGCTCCTACACAACTTTTTTCTAAAGCAGAAAGATTACTGTCTAGTCAATGAAATGTGATGTTGACATGGAATAAAATGCCAGCTAAAATGGAGAAAACGTGCTGAAGTCTAGAATCCTCCACAGACTTCTAGACATAAATATGCTCATGGAACAGGAATACCCCTCAGGTTATTGTCTAAAAGAGATGCATTTTACATTTTAAAACAAACAAAAACAATGCAACAAATTAGCCCCAAAACAGATTCCTTTACTTTTGAAAAGATATGCTAACAATATAAAAGTATGTAATACTATTTCTTTAGTCTACACAAATTGAATTATTTACCTTACTCACAGTAGCAATGTCTATACTCTGACTTCATTAATATAGTCTCCCTGTTCTAAGTTAAAATTTGTAAAAATAAGATTGCAAATGAATATGGTTTAAAAACTACATCACATGAGATGGCTCATTCGACCTTGAATCAGGAAAGTATAGATTTAGTTTTAAATCATTGCTCTGTGACTTTGCCAAATTTATTGAAACTATCTAATAATCCTCATTTTCTTCTTCTGAGAATACAGGGGTTGTTTCAGGTAATTTCTATGGTCATTTCCAACTCTAGTCTCTGAGTTTAATGTTACTTCACCAAAGCGGGCATTAACCTTGAACTTGATCTCAGAGTATACAGAGCATGAAGTCGGATGTTATATTTACCAGTGAGGCACTGTAGCAGATATCATGCAATGATTTCTTTGAGTGAATATTTGTTTCTTTATTTGATTTAAATAATAATTGCATAGAATAGTTTCTATATTTTATGGTTGTGAAATAATATAGTGGAGGATATTTTATTTTGCCTAGCAATTCTCTCTATGATTATGAAAAATTAAGACATAAATACGGAAAAAATGAGCAGTGTATTGGCTGAGAGCTACTAGGAGTTAGCCTTTGTATTTTATGAAATCATATACCCCACAGGACTGATCTAGCAACTCCACCCCAAGTTAATACAATACAAAATCCTCAGATTACAGTCTAAAACAAGCCCCACGTTTATTAAAACTTAGTTATATAATTGTTAAGGTCTTCACTTTTTAAATCTATAATTATGACAGTTATACCAAAAAGGTTGGGGTAGATGTTATTAATCAAAAACCACCCTGGCTGATTTGTTTTGTGAATACATGTTAAGATAATTCCTACTTAGAACAGAATCATTCCAAGCTAGAATTATAAACGTTAGTAGGTTTCATTGTCATAAATATGACTCAGATACAGAAAAGAATTCATTACCTTATTCTAGAAGTCAATTTAAATTGTTAAAATATGAGGAAAAGTCAAAGTATATGAGGGGACCTGAAAAAACCCAGAATTTATTTACCAAAAATTATACATTTATTCTTACATGTTTAAACTTCATTCACCTTTGAAGTAATCTCTGTTTGATACAAAACACCTATTTTCTTTTCTCTTTTTTCTTTTTTATTTATTTATTTAATTTTTTTTTAATTTTTTGAGTTGGGGTCTCACTCTGTCGCCCAGACTGGAGTGCAGTGGCCGCTCCCGGCCACCGCAGCCTCGACCCGCTGGGCTCCGGCGATCCTTTGATCCTTCCACCTCAGCCTTCCAAGTAGCTGGAAATACAGGCGCGTGCTACCATGCCCGGCTAATTTTTTGATTTATTGTAGAGATGAGGTCTCGCCTGCCCAGGCGGGTCTCGAACCCGCGGGCTCAGGCAATCCACTCACCTCAGCCTCCCAAAGGCGCGGGATTACAGGCTGAGCCACCGAGCCTGGCTTGGATCTATCTTAATGCTTCCCAAAAGCAGACCATGAGGCAAAGAATTGAATGCTGGTAGCGCATCTGAGAGGTGATCCCAGGAAACACAAGTCAGAGAGTGAGGAAAGTAGAACAGGGAAGGGAAGACAGTCACTTTTGTGCAGCACCCTCTCCTAAATAATGTAGCATCATCCCACCGAGGGAAGGGGAATCCGCCCCTCACTGGTTAAGGTTTGTCTTTGGAGGCATTAAATCTCTAGCATTTCTGAAGAAAGCTCTCAAAGAAGCTAAAAGATGATGCCGTGAGAAGCTGTCAGTGTGCACAGATGCAGGTAGGATCCAGGTGAGCCCAGGGGAGACAGGTGGGCATCTGCAGCATCTGCTAACCCTTCAGTTCATAATGATAATAATAGAAAACTGAAACACACCTCATTGGTTACCTTTGGAGGATTCTAGGGAACCAGCTCATTGTTTTGAAAACTGGTAAATGGAAAGACCCAAGCATTTATCCTATTTTTCCTGTGTGATATGTACCTCAGAGAAATCATATAGTTGATGAAAGAACGATTCTTTTGTGGATGTATCCCAGATGATACATTATACAGGAATAATGGAATTCGAATATTGCTTTTCAACTCCAACTGAATTAATGATCTAGGCAAAGATCTTACATGTCTGCCAACATCACAAGACTAGGCAGCCAGACACCCTGGACCTCTTTATGGATGTCTGCAAAGCCTTCAGTAAAATAAGTATTACTAAAAATATTAAATCTGAATTTGATCAAGCCCCTACATTTAACCACCATTTACAGAAAATATAGAGAACTGAGGAGCATGTTAAACCACCATGGGGAGAAAACCAGCACTCCAGACTGTGGGAAGGTCTGCACCACCAAGGAGACAGATCATTCAGAAAATAGATCAATGAAAGGGGGAAAGAAGGAGATGAAGGCGAGGAACCCCACATATTTAAATAGACTTAAGAGGCATACCTACTGATTGGAATTTTTTTAATCTTTAATTTTAGATTCGGGGGTACACATGCATATTTGTTTCATGGACATATTGTGTAGTGGTGAGGATTGGGTCTCCGGTGGCCCATTCCCCAGATTTTATGACCCTTGTTTCAATGTTGAATCCAGTAGAATTCAGAATGTCAGAAAAATTGTGAAAAAAATCAAGGAAATCTGCATACTGGATATTTGATGATGTTAAAAATTATTGTCGGGGTTCCTCTGTACCACGTGCAGCAGCGGTGGTGGCGTGCTCGGACCTGGTGCAAGTATGGCCCAGGCTGGTGCCAGCCCCTCGGAGTAGGGTGGCTGGACCCAGTGGACCCCCGCATACACATGGCCCTGCTGAAGGTGGCGCAGGGGTCACCCTGCTGATCACCTGCATCTGTGTGTAGAGCTCTCTGTGGACTGACCACAGCGCCTACAGCTACTTTGAAGTGGTCACCATTTGCAGCTTGATCATGATCCTGACCTTTTACCTGGCTCACCGTTTCTGCTTCTACCACGTGCTCACCTGTATCAGCTGGCCCCTGTCGGAGCTCCTGCACTATTTAATTGGCATCCTCCTCCTGCTGATTGCCTTCATCGTGGCAGCCTTTAAGAGCTATAACCAGAGTGGACTGGCCATCAGAGCGGTCTTTGGTTTCATGGCCACATTCCTCCTGCAAGATCACTTGTGTCACCTAGTACATAGATGCAGACGTCTGATGAGGCCACAGCCTCTATGCCACTCGGGAGCTCTGCAGTGATCAGTGACCCCAGGCAAGGCCTTTGGACCTGTGTGCAACTCTGTTCCTGTGTCAAAAGCCTGTCAAGCTGGAGGGTGCCAGAAAGGGCCTGTGCCTTCTGCCTGCTCTCAAGAAGCCGGTTCCCTGAGCTCCTGATCTGGCCGGAGCTTCTCTCTCTAGTCTTCCTTGGAGAACATTCCTTCCCTTCTTGGAAAGGAAAGTAGCTGCAGGGGAAATCTGCTGTCACCGTTCCTGCTTCTGGAACCATCTCAGGTCCTGATGAGCCCACTCAGCACAGCGGAGGGATCTGTGAACACTTTGTAAATCTGTCTCTGCCTTACATTCCTCAGGGGAGTAAAGCTGCCTGAAGGCCTCTTCAAAACGAAGCTACCACCTAATTTATCTAGCTCGTCCTTCTGGTTTTGAAGATACCCTCTTTCTTATGTGAGACGTGCCTTTAGAAGCACTATGTAGTCTGCCTGTCCCCACATAGGAGGTCTTGTGCCTCCTTTCCCAGGCTCTGCCTTTGTTACCACTGTGTGCTTGTGTTTTTAAATAAAATATTGATTTGGCGAATTGCAAATACACACACACACACACACACACACACACACACACACACACACACACACAGTCTTCAGTGTGAACTAATATAAACAATGGAATTTGAATTTCATTTAGAATAGGGTGAAGATGAATTCCTTCTAACTTCTGTTATTTTATCACAGAAATTAATCAGCTCACTGATAATGCTAAAAAAATTGTTAGATGCTATGACCCCTCATGAAGAAATGTGCTCATAGATGGGTGACTTAAATGTCAAAAACCTTTGAACACAAAATCTCTGTACATTATCATGTCACTCTTCAGATCTGTGATAAGCAGAGAAACAAAAAAGAATCATGGACTATACTCAGGAGAAACTAAAACTTTTTGATATTTTCCCTCATATTACCCTGAAAAACAGAGACAGGCAGAGAAACTAGTTCCTTCTAGTCTACTTATATTGAGACAAAATACTGGTTTAAATGAGTTGAAAAGTCATGACTTGTTCTTTTTGGTTTTGCTGCTTCGAGCAAAGATGTGAATTCATACCAATAGAGCTGAAAGACAGTTTTTCTCTGAAGTACTAATTATTAGTGCTGATGTGAGTGTTTTGGAGAGAAACTGTCATATACAACCGCCCCATGTAAGCTCTTTAGATAGTCTACATATCCACATATATATTCCATTTATTTCTATAGAGTTACAATTTTTCTACATATTCTTAAGTCAATCTATGTAGAACAATATTTAAAAGTGAGGTTGATCAGGATACATGCTGAGTTGGCACCTGAGCAGTTGTTAAGAATGAAGAGTGTCCCAGTCAAAAGGACACATTCCAACGAAAGGCATCTGCCTTGTGTCTAGTAGGCTGCCCCCTTACCAGGTGTGAGCGTATACTACTTCTCCAAGTGCATGCCTTAAGTGAGTTGCTTCTAGTTTCCCATGGTGCTGTGTATACCAGAACACCTTTTAGGAAAGCCCAGGGAGGATGGTCAGGGAGGGGAAGCATCTCCGGTTCTTTTCATGACTTACAGGTGGTTCTGCGCTTAGAGTTGGTTGCAGACTTGCTCGGGAGCCCTCGCTTCCCTCTTCACGTTCCTTGCTCTCTCCTCTCCCACAGCCTCAGATGGCCAAGGCGGCGGTCTCTAATGCTGGTAGGGGTAGCCATCTGCTCTATCCCCCACCTGGAAAGCTCTGCCCACATGATTTATTTTCAGCCCTTGCCCCAAAGCCGTAGGAGGTCAGCTGCCTGAGGGATATGGTTTGGTTGAGGCTGATAAAGCCCTTCCCAGCTCCTACTGCCTCAGAGAACAGTCTAGGTCAGTGGCAGAAGGAACTAAAAATAGCTGGGCATGCTCTGGCTAGTCATTTTCAAGTAGCTGGGTCAGATGAGACACCAGAAAATCATGGAGCCTGACGTATAGCCCCAAAACTGCAAATGCCTATTTACTGGAAGATATGTGTGATTGTGGCTGCAGAAGAGCAATAGGTACACACCCATTCACACTCTCTCATACACACTTGATACTGTGCACACACAGTGACCAACCATTGCAAAACCTCGAGGAAAGATACAGTGCTAACTACATGTCTAGAGATTAACAAACATGACTTCTCAGAGGGGCTTTCCTGGAGAAAGTGACTACAAAACCAGATCTGGAGTAAGATGCTGTGTGTGGCCAGACACAGGAGCAGAGAGCAAGAGGAAAGCACTCTTTCCACATGGTTGGTGCAGTACGGTCAGAAGAATGGGTGTGGTGGAGTCAGATAACCCTGACTGGAATCTCACTTTGTTTCTTACTAGCTGTGTGGCCTTTGGCATGCTCCTTTTCATTTGTGCTCATCAGTGTTTTTTCACCTGTAGAGTGGAGATGATGCCTACCAGAGAGATCTGTTGAGGGGATCATGTAAAGACCTGGCTTGCCTACCCAGCAGAGTTGACACGCATAAAATTCATTTCTTTCCCTTCCAATCTATTTTTCCTCACCTAGGAAATGGCACTGTGAGCAAGTCGGTTTTTTCACTGCATTCCTGAAGCTCATCTGGTTATAGTGAGAGCCCTTGAGTTTGGCTTAGGAATCAGCTTGACTTGAGGCTTCCTGGAGAGGCTTCCTGTGATCTTGTGAATGTGAGATCAAGGTGGGTGATACTGTACTGGATAAGCTTAGGTCAAGAGTTTTTCGACTGTGGTTCATAACCATTAGTGGTTCAAGAAATACATTTTGTGAACTAAAACTGGCATTAAGAAAACAACAACAAAAAAACCCAGGATAGAATAGAACCATATGGAAGAGATCGGCAATATCAGAGTGAATTGTATAGAGTTTCACTAACATGTGTATGTGTGTGTGTAATGGGTTGCAAAGTGAAACATGTTTCTTAGTGGACTTGTGGTCAGAAAAGTAAAAACAAACAAAAATTATGAGCTGGAAGATCTGAGATTTTGCTAAGGGAGTTCTGACTACCCTGGACACCCAGGCCTTCTGAACAGTAAGTTGCTGAAGAGAGCTTCATGCTGCTTGTAGTTGTTTTGAAAGTCTGTTGGGGAATCATCTCTTTGGATCTTTGCTGGGTAAAGCAGATGGAAATGATAGTCCAGAATTCCCCACGAGATGCAAATGACTGAGGACAACTTCAGCAGATGACCGCTTCCCACTGACCATTTTTTTTCTGCCTTAAAAAATACCAGCATTTGGTTTAATGTAAAAGGCCCTGGGGGTATGGAATAGGAGAAATGGGCAGAGAACAGGATATGGTGTGACAGCGAGGGGTGGCATAAGGTAGAAGTGAGACTTGTAAGGTTATGAAACTTTCTGCACTCCGTTTGTAATTGTGTCATGTCTACTACGGGCCGGGCCCTTGCCTAGGCCCAGGAACACAGTCAAACATGTCGGGCACTTTTCCCTTCTTAGAGCATATTATCTAGTGATGGAAACAGATAAGCACCTGCCAGATAAATGGTTTATCCAATGAATTAGAAATTTTGCCTATCAAGATTTTAAGTGTCCCTGGGTATAATACGGAACTGAAATATGCCTTCTAACTATTTGTGGTACATATATTGTTTTGTTCTCTGCTCCTAGTTTCAAAACTAATTGAGAGAGAATAAGGTATTTCTCTCTCTGTATATATACCCATGCTCACACATATCCATACACATGCACACAAAATGCTAGATTCAGTTGCTTTTTGGTTCAGTGGCCCTCTGTCTTTTCAATGGGCCAGTGACCCTTGATAGCACAAAACTCTCTTTGTCCACTTCAGGATTAGAAAAATTCATTTCCAGGAGTCCTGGACACCCCACTGTTGATTTGTGAGATCAGTATTTGTGATTGTGTTTATCAAAAAATGCTTGTCATTTCTTGATAATAAAATACTTGCACATTGTAGAGAATATAGGTAACACAGAAAAGTATATACCTAGAACTTTTTGTACATGGAAATTGTTGATAGCAACCTCCCCAGAGGCCTATTTTTCCAGGTCATCTTATGTGAGAAGAGGAAGGGATGGGTCTAGACTGGTTAATAGATTTGCAGAGCCTGGAAATGATATAAAATGTGTCCTTTTTCCAGAATGAAGTCATTTTCCTCTTTGCTCCTTGTAGGAAAAAATACAGTGACCTTTCCTTCCTCGGGCAGGCTAGGGTGATGACAAATTGTGTAAACCTCCCAGAACCCTTCTTGGCCATTCTGCACTGTGCCTCACCCTTTTAGCATAAGGGAGAATGCTATGCACTAACGTTTAGAATGGAGGTAGTATGGTTTATCCAACGCTCAGGGATGAAGTCCTGCATCAATATTTGGGTAGTGGTTTACATAGAACAGTGGTTCTCAACCAAAGATGATGGTTGTTTAAGAGTTCTCCGGTGTTTTATCTAAACCTCCACAGGCCCCTTTTGTTGTCATATCCTGGCATGTATCAGACTCTCAGGAATAAACATGTGTCTCAGAAAAGCCCCACAGTAATTCTGATCCTCCCTCTCCTTCTACCAAGTACTGAATAAAAAAGATAATGTACCTAAACATTGTACCTTGTAGACAAAAGACAGAGAATGGATGTGAAAGATATAAACATGAGAGGCAAGAAGATCCAGAAAAATACTCCACAGCAAGCACAATTTCTCAGAGTGCATCTTTTCCTGCACTAAACCGTCCTCTGACATTTCTAAATGTGGCTTCCTGTGCGTCATCATCGCCTGAGGGGGGACTAAGAGCTCTTTGCCCGAGGCATGTATTATCTCAAAAGCTTGGTAAATAAAGCCACAGCACGGTGCTGGAATGCGCTGTCCCTTTTGAGTGCCACACTTCGTTGGCACACTGTTCTGGAGCCCAGCGATACATGTTGCTTCAGCTTGCCGTGGTCAGAAGCCCTGAGCAAACAAGTCCTTGGATTGAAAAGAAATGGCAGCAGTTATTTCCAGCAAGTTGTTTATTTAAAAATATTTTCAAACTTTTGACATCTTGTTTTAGATGTGTCTCTTCTAAGCAGCAACAGATTTAAAACATTTAATCTTTTAACTGATTTTATAGATGTTGGATATATGTATCATTCATGTTATTTATACAAAACTTACGTATCATTAATCTTATTTTTTTGCTATTTGCCCTTTTGCCTCATTTTCTTTTAAAATATTTTAACCATTCCACCGCCTTTTTCTGTTTGAAAATAAGAGACTTCATTTCTACGTCTACTAGTTCAGGATATATAGACTAAAATTAATAACTTTAACTTCTTTTCTGACAATTCAAGTGTCATAGAACACTTCTAATTCCATTTACCCTGCTCCTGATTTATGCTGTTTTGTCTTTTAAGTATTATTTAATTTAAACCCATAAGACATCATTATGGTTGTTTTATACAGTCAACGTAGAGCTTGCCCATATATACTTACAACTTTTATTGCTCTCGATTCCATCCTTTTAGTTTCCTTTAGTGATGGTATGCTAGTGCCAAACTTGTTTTTTGGTGGTCTGAAAATGTCATCATTTTATCCCATTCTTGGAAAATAGTTTTAGTGGGAACAGGGTTCTGTGTTGGCAGTTATCTCCTCTTGGACACTGCACTGTCTTCTGGCTCCCATTGCTGCTATTGAGAGTTCAGCAGTCAGCAGTCTTCTTCCTTAGAAAGCAATCTTCCCCCACCCCCCAACCCTCCCTCCCTGGCTGCCTTTAGTGTACTTTCTTTGTTGCTTTTGATTTGCAGTTTCACTATAATGAGTCTGGGTATTGATTTAATTTCTCTTGCTTGGGATTCATTGAGCTTAAGATTGTTGCTTCTCATCAGCTCAGGTAAATCCTGAGCCCTTATCTCTTAAAATATAACTTCTACCCCATTTTTCTTTCCTCTGCTTCAATAGCTGTGATTAGACATGTTAGGCTTTTTCATTCATTCTTTAAAAAATTATGTTTTAAAACTTAACTTTTTTTAGAGATGGGGTCTCTGTCACCCAGGCTGGAGTGCAGTGGCATGATCATGGCTCACTGCAACCTCAGACTCCTGGGCTCTAGTGATCTCCCCACCTCAGCCTCCTGAGTAGCTAGATATAAGGCACAAACCATGGTGCCCTGCAACCTTGGACTCCAGCCACACTTGTGCCTGGGCTCAAGTGATCTTCCACTTCAACCTCCTGAGTAGCTAGGATTACAGGCACAAGTCATGGTGACCAGGTACTTTTTCACTCTCTCATGCTGCTTAGCTTTGATTCCACTTGCTTTGTGTCACCTTATGAATTCCTTCTGACCTGTCTTCCAAGTCATCGGTGCCCTCTATAGCTGTCTGTTAATTTCAGTTATTTTTCATTTCCACAAGTTCTATTAATCCCTTAAATCTGTAAGTCAATTTTTAAAAAATTCCTATTCCCTGCAAGTATCTTAAAATGTATATTTTATTAAAAAAAATATTAAGCAGTTATTGTATAACTTGTCTTATAACTTCAGCATTTGAACCCTTTTGAATCACTTTTCTGCTGCTCTTATTCATGTCTTGTTTCCTATGTGATTAGTTACTTTGAGTTGTTCATTTTTCTTAGAAAATGACTTCGGGAATTCTTTGAGGCTGAGGATGAAAGTATCTTTCAGAGAATCTGCATTGACTTTTGTCAGGCATTTTGGAATCTCTGCTGTCCAATTTAATCTAAGTTTTCAGCTTGAGGTTTTTTGTAATATGTAGACTGTAAGGGACTGTAAGGGCCAACTTGCAATGACAACTTGATTAGCCCAGAGCTAAAGTTTTCAGTTTCCTAGGAGTGTGGAAATTACTTTCAGCCTGAAGTATATCCCTTTGGGGGAAGGGGGGCTGCTTTATGGCAAGAGTGTCTGTGATTTCTGGTCATCATGTCCTTTCGGTTCATAAAAACTGAAGCTCATCATCCCCAGGTTTGGTAAATACTGCAGGACAAAAGCACCTTCAGTGTTTGGCTATCTCTCAGGGTCCCATTTCACTTGGATTTTCACTTGGTAATTTCTTACCATCCTGTTAGCTCAATACCTTTAAACTTTTTTCATTTTACTTATTTATTTTCTTAGAGTCAAAGTCTCACTCTGTCACCCAGGCTGAAGTGCAGTGGCACGCTCACAGCTATTGCAGCTAGGATCTGCTGGGCTCAGGTGATCCTTCCATCTCAGTCTTCCAAGTAGCTGGAACTACAGGCACACCGCCATGCCTGATTTATTGTGGAAAGGAGGTCTCACCAAGTTGTCCAGGCTGGTCTCAAACCCCTGGTCTCAGGCAATTGTCTTGCCTCCGCCTCCCAAAGTGCTGGGATTACAGTCATGAGCCAATGTGGTTGGCACCTTTAAACTTTTAAGGAAAAAATTATCCATCAGTCTTTTTTGTTTTCAGTGGGGGTGTTGGTCAGAATCACCTAGCCTGCTTACATTTCTGAAGACAAAATCTTCTGATTATAAGAAAGGTAATCTTATACAAATACAGAGAAAGCCTTTGTCAAAAGTCTGGTGTTGCTGGTTTGCAAAGATTACGGGGTTTTCTCCTTGATCTTCCTATATATCATGTGGTCAGATTTCTTAATTTTGCTTGCTAACCCTGTTTCTCCACCTATAAAAAGGGCATTTAAAATAGCCAGAGATTTTGGAATCTGCACAAGTGAAATCTATAGAATCTTTGAGAATTGAATTAGGATTATATTTATTTATTTTGCCTTGTTCCACAGTTTAAGGTGATTAAAACCTAAAAATTCTCTAGTACCACTAGAAATTCAAATAGAAACATCTGTGAGTAAAAGCCCTGATTCCTAATCTCTGTTCTGCAATTAACTAGAGGAATTCTTGATGTGGAGTCTGTGAAATAAACTCCCTTACATTATATGCATGTGTTAATTAAAAAGTGAGAATTTTTCTGGGAAGAGGGGTACAAAGCTCTCATCAAGTTCTTAAAGATCTAAGACCCTAGAGAGTCATAAACTACTAGATTACATATAAGGTAACTTAGGCAAATAATTTGTTTATACCTTGGTTTCTGGTCTATATTTTGAAGTATTACCTTAACTAGAGCTAGTGTTATCAAGTGAGTTACTTTTTTTCCCCTCTTGTTAAGGGTGTGAGAAACAGGAACATGTTTGTTGGCTGAAGAGGAAGGACTAGAAAGTGAGAGGCTGAAGGTGAGTTTTCTTCCAGGCTCAGAGATCTGGTAGAGTTTTCTGGTTATTCAGGAAGAACGACTGAGAATGAAACTTGTAGTCAATTCAAGAGAGCCTGTAAGCACAACAGCTAATCCATCATAATACAAACTACAACAGGCATTCCCCTAGTTTATGTCAAAGGATAACAGTTCAGTTGCCAATTACAGAATTTAAGAAATAAAGCTGGTCAGGATAACTGTGTCTCTAATTGAATTCTGTTGACAACCAAAGAGTGATCCTTCTTTTCTCCAGGGTTAGTGTAAATAAATGTAAACCATCCTTAAGTGGGATCTGGCCTCTGACTTCAGAGAAAACTAAGGCAAGCACCTGTTTCCACCCCCTTCTCGGTCTAGAATAGATGCACCTCTTCCCGTTTAAGGCCAGTCTCCCACCAGTGCTTTGAATCCTATTTTCTTCAACTCCTCTGGAACCCCAAGCCGATAGGGGTTCCTTTTCCTTTATTATCAACTTCTCTCTCTTTCCTAGACCCTTTTCAGAGATAAAGCAGTTGAGTAGCTAAGGGGGAAAGGAAAGATACATGGTTGCTTCATTCGCTCCTCCTTTGCACATCCCTAATTCAGAGTTGCTTGTATAAGAGAGCTTCTCTCCCACATCTGCCTCCTCTGCTGCCTGGAAGAGACCGCCTCTAAGGCACTAATGATTTCCAGGTGGCTAACTCCAGCAGCTGTTCTAAATTCTTCACTCTATTTGATCTCTTAGTAGCATTCAACACCTGAGTTGACAAAAATGCTTCCTTTGGCTGTTGTGACGTCATTCCTCCTGCTTGTCCTCTCATCTCTCTAGCCAAGCTTGCCTGTTTCCTCTACTCTGCCACTTAACCTTCAACAGTTACTCCTGGTTCTGCCCTAGATCCTCTTTACATGCCATCGCAGAGATTAGCATACTTTCCCGTAGTGGGCCTGATAGTAAATTATTTTAGGCTTTGCAGCAACAATTTCACTGTTGCAACTGCTCAACTCTGCCACTGCAGCATGAAAACAAAGACAATAATTAAATGAGCAGGCATGGCTATGTTCCAATAAAATTTAAAAAAAAAAAACAGATGGTGGAATGGATCTGGCCTATGGCTTGGGGTTTGCCAACTCCTGGAAAACTACCTGTTATCGTGTACCTCCGATGACTTCATATACATGAAATTCATACCTTAGACCCTTCTGTCCCCAACCTGTGTTATCAGTTACCTGCTTAAGATCCACATTTAAATGTCCCAAAGGCATCTCAAATCTTAACAGAGGAATCTACTCTTTCCTCCAAAATCTGGCATCCCTCCAGTGTTCTCTCTTGGTAAAAGGCACTGCCAGCCATAGAGCTGAACAAGGCAGAAGATAGGAGTCAACCTCGACACCTCCCCTCTCATCCTCTGAACTGAAGGAACACCTAAAAAACGTAGCTCTTGAAATGGTATTACTTGAAGCACGCAAACTTAACACTTCACTAATAGAGCTAAATTTTATTTCCATGTTCATTACATCTTTATACTTGGTGTTGAGTACATATTAGAATAAACATACAACTTGGGAGAAAAACTGACATTCTCCACTGAATGGGTTAAAAAGGAATGGAAAACTATAAAGTACTTGTTTAAGTGTGAGTTCTAAGTCATGGCAAACAGAACAATAAATACCTTGCCGTTTTTCCCTTTCTAATCTTCCAAGGTGGACTTCATTATAAAATTTGTGTATAACAATGTATTTCAAAAAAGGAAATAAGGGATAATCATAGAAACCATTTTACTTTTAGTGTACAAATAAAGTGCCTTAACACAGAACTTCTACCTCCTATTTAAAATATAAATACTTGATGATATTATGAATCAAGGAGGGATTAATGTCAACCATAGATCTAAAGATTTAAACCCTTAAATGTCATTTGCTTTTGTCTGGAAGAGTTAGACTATTTAAGGGTGACACACAGCAGAGTTCTACTTGACATTCATGTTAACCATTTGACGCTCAGAATGGGGACAGCCAAATTCTTAGTGCTGAGTGACAGGATTAATCAGTTCCCAGTGGCTAAGAGCTAATAGGGTTAATCATTCTACCTCCTAATATATGGTTGTGAACAATTGTACAGCTTTTAGCATTCACTGAAAGTTTCAAAATAAAAGTCCTCTATTCTGAAGCTGCTGAAATTTGCAGAACACAAAAATACTGTCTGTAGTATAATTCCAATGTTTAAACAGCTGATATACAAAATGATGGGTGGTTATCCAAGTTGTTATTGGTAATAAATATACTTAAAAAAATTTTTTTATAAGCTCCTTAGCACATTTTGTGAAGAAAGGTTTGGTCTTTTTAACACTACTAATCTTTACTTAAATACATTTTTTAAAAACCTTAAAATTATTTTTACCATAGATTACAGGATGAAGACTCTTACTCAAAGTGAATTATGTTCATTGTTCTCACTAAATAAGTGTTGAGAATCATCTGGAAAACCTATATTCCACTTATAGAAGATATTTAATGAAAATAACTCACCCTAATTATTTTAACGATAAAACTTTTCTCATACTGTTTAAGACAGATGACTTATGGCTTTTCAATTTTACAATTTCACATTTAATGTTAAGTTGTTAAAAATTTTCTAAATCAGTCCTCCAGTATCAGGTTCTTAAATGAGAAAAGAAAGGCCAAAAGAGGTAAACTCCACATCAATTATTTAGCCGCCTCCCTTCGCTCGAAACCAACTTTCCCTTAAAATGCAAGGCACACTCCTCTTCTTAGAACAGGGGTTGGGAGACTTCTTGTGTAATTTTGTGTAAAGGGCCAGATAATAAACACTTCAGGCTCTGTAGACCATTTGAGCTCTATTGCAACTACTCAATTCCTGCTGCCAATACAGTATGTCTTCGTAAGAAAAGAGCAGTCCAAATTTCGCCTTCGGGCCACCGATGGCCAACCCCGCTTTCCTTAAAAGAACAGACTTACATATATATAAAAATCATTTGGAAGAAACTGGTCTCTAGTCAGATGTGATAACTGATTCAGTTAATCAGTCCAGAATATTTTTATATCAAGCACTTTGAATTTAGCCAACTTTCTGCTTTTAGTTAAATTTCTTCTTTTGAAACTCAATGCCATCATGCTTTTCACTGGGATAATTTACTCATTTAAGAATTTACTTGACTTTTATTGAGGGATTCAGTTTAAAATTAATAAATGATGTCCATACAATTTAATATCCAATTTAATTTTTTAAAAACTTAATGAAAAATATAACAGAATCAAAACATTTAAAATAAGTACACTCACTACCCACTCCAGTAATTCATTTAAGTCATACCAACTATAGAATATGAAAAATAAATTCAGAAGTGTAATTACTTTAAAATACACTACTTCCACTTTTGTCAATATTTTACATTTATGTATATATTCTGTAGCGGAAGCAGAAATTCTCTCTAAAAACATTATCTCCTTAAAACCTTGAGGTGCATATTAGAGCCACAGGCAATCTCTGACATATAAAATTGCAGTACAGGCCTTTCAAATTTGGCATTTCACTGGTACAATACAATGACCAAGGAATATAATAACTATACAGTGCCTAGACATTCCAGTAAGAACCATTATTTTCTTTAACGTAGAATGATTAATACATATTCTACAAGGGGCAGTGAGGTTAGTAATTCTATAGGGTATGTCCTGACATAATTTCCAAATTGTACAATAACACAAACAACTTTGTTAAGGCCATGTTTTATTTGCTGATTAATGGACAAAAGGCAATGTAATTTATTTTCAAGTATTCTCTTGAAAGTCTGTGCTCATAAAAATCATGAAAAGTTGGAAAGACTGTTAAATCACTGAAACTTTAAATATATCTTACACAATCTTGTTTGTACAAAAATACAAGTTAAATATAAACATAAAGCAATCATGATAATTTTATGCAAATCTGTTTTATGTGATCAGTTATATATAAAAGTTTCTTAGTTCTGTTATTTGTGAAAAGATACCAGATTGAATTACTACCTATTGGCAAAGGGCCCTAAAAAGCTTACTTTAGCATTAATCTCTTACATAGTTAAGTGCATTTCTAATTTGAGATCACCTAAACACTGGGGAAAAAAAAATGAAAGGGCAGTATGTCCATAAACCAACAAATAATTTGGCTGTAATGTATCATAAAACACAAAGAAACCCCATACATCTATACAATAAACATGTATTACATACTCACACACACAGGTGTATACATACACACGCACACACAGCACACACCCAGTTGTAAAACAAAGTCTAATGAGGTGCTGCATCCAGTTCAATATTCAGCTGTGCATTTTTTCTTACTTCATCAAACGAGTAGCTTTTTGTCACTTTCCCATTCTTGAAGACAGTATGGAGAAGATCCTGTATAAATATAAATGTAATTATTATATTAAAGAGACTATCAAGCAGAATACCTAAATCACACTTGATGAATTAGACCAACCAGTCAAAATACAGAGGTGTCAATGGTGTTCAAGTTGTGAAATGATTTAATGCACAAAAAATGCTGGTGGAGCAGGCAGAGCAACGTACTATCTAAGATGGCAAATACCTGAGTTGCCTGGTATGTAGAAATATTTAACTTTTATAAAAATCAAGAAGATAAATACTAAATACTACATTTTTTTTTTTTGAGTCAAGGTCTCACTCTACTATAGTGCAGGATAAGCAAGGGGCACAATCACAGCTCACTGCAGCCTTAACCTCCTGGGCTAAAGCGATTCTCCTGCCTTAGCTTCCCAAGTATCTAGGACTTCAGGTGCGCACACTGGCTAATTTTTTTTGATTTTTTTTATAGAGATTAAGTTCTGACTGTGATGCCCAGGCTGGTTTCGAACTCCTGGCCTCAAGCCATTCTGCCTTGGCCTTCCACAGGCGTGAGCTACTGCACTCTACCCTAAATACTACATTCTTAAACCAGTTTTCTTAAAAGAAAAAACAAAACATAACCCCAGCTGACCAATCTTTTATCTCCCTCAGGTGGAAGATATTTAGTTGCCTAGGAGAACTATGACTGTCACTGATGATCATTACTGACAGAGCAGAAAGGAAAGCTGCCAAACCATTCCTTGTTCCTGGCCAACAGACTCAACACTGATTAAACTTATCACCCTGGAAGTTTAATAAATTTGCTATCACTAAATTATGGTCTAAAAAAAACACAAAAGCCAAAGCCAACCCCAAAACAGAAAGAAACAAAAGCAGGTATTGGTTTCTTGACTAATGCATAGTGACTAAATTAAAGATTCTGTGTATACTACAGAAGTCACTGATAAAGGTAGTCTACTTCATCCATACTAGGGTAACAAATAACAAAGATTGATTAAGGGAATTAGGATTAAATTCCCTTTGGGTCTGGTAAAGCCACTCCTGTCTCACTAAGGAGGTAACTGTTTCTAGTTTTTCTTTGAAAAATTCATAGAAATAATCTCAATTTTCCAGTCAGTCTGACGACTGAGGTACATCTGACATTATCTAATATTTTTGTCACTGTGCTGCTTCAAAGCACACTGTTCTGGCTGTACCATTTTATTTTATATATTTAAATATAACTAACTTACCAAGGAATGATGGTTCCTATTCTTAAAATGCCTAATTAAAAATTAATTACTACATAAAAATTTTAGTGTGTCATTTAAATACTCTTAAAATTAATTTCTTTTAAAAAGTTTCACTTGTGTTTTTACTGTTAGTCTCAAGTGACTTTACTTCATCTGCAATCAACTAATTTAGCAAAATCTTAAGTTCAAGAGTTAAGTGAAGCTTACTCAAAGAATTGCCTAACAGACTATATAAAGGAATCTTATAAAAGTTTGATGTACAAATTTATATTTTTTTCACTAAAGAGAACAAAAAAGTTATTTCATCAATTCTGGCTCAAAACTTTAAAAAAAACATGTTACAAGCAGTAAATCTGACACAGTATAAAGAATCAAAATAGAAAGTAATAGTTTAATAAAAAGTAATAAGTAGTTTATGTTTAGTGTAAACTTTTCTGAGAAGATGAATATTCATGAATGATTTCCCTCTAAAAGATGAGTTTTTTCATAATCTAGTGGCTCAAAAACCAAACTCTTATAATTGAGTTCATAACTATAAATGTACTTTTGTTTGATAAGGACCACTAAAGCATATGAACTACTATAACATACTATAAACTTTTCTAGTTTGGTTGATTTGAATCAGAAAACTTGGTTAAGTCACCATTTGTTAATTATGTAGTCTGAACCAAGTCACCTTGTCTTCACATTTTACATTACTAAGACAACATCATTTGCTTTTAGCCCATTGAACTGCTATGAGAATCAAATGCACTAAAGACAACCACCTGAACTGGATGCTGTTAAGTTTTCAAATTTTTTTTATTTTTTGAGAAAGCAGGATTTATTAAGAGGACAGAAAAGCTCCCAAAGTGGGAGGGGACCCAAGGGGGTTGCCTCGTTAAGTTTAAAAAAAAAACAGAATTATCTTCCAACATTTCAGGATTTAAATAGTCCCTCTCTTATCTATTAAAATTACCAAAGTTTTACTACAACTCAAATAGCTACGAGAAGTCTTTCTAAGAACAGCATCCTTCCAAGTATTCTATGCCTTTTCAGAAATGATTCACTGCTAATTGAAAGCAAGATTAAGATCAAGTATAGGCAAGCTTGTTGAAGGTCATCAATCACTACCATGTGCCACAATGTAAAAAACAAACAAACAAAAACCTTTCAAGTTTTTTGAATGTTGTATTTCTCCCAATAAGCTTTTTCCAATCTAGTGGCCCAAAACCCAAAGCTCTTATAACCTTAACTCATAAATATAAATGTACTTTCATATATTACGACCATTAGGGCATATGAACTACTATAGCATTTTTCTAATTTGGTTTCATTTTTCTAGTTTGGTTGACTTGAATCATATTTATATTTAGGCCTCATATTTATAACCTAGCATTATAATTTGGGGAGCTAATCTACAATTGTTAAAAAAAATCTGCATAGATACATACATGACCATATTCTTCAAGGTCTCCTTTTCCCTCCTCAAGTGTAACAAAATTTCCTGCTGGTGTCCTATGTAAAGATAATCGGCCCTTTTTGGACCTTTTATTGGGATCAGCCACTGGGTCCTTGAAGACATTAATCTGAAATCCAAATTAAGATAGTTAGAGAAGGAAGACTAATCATCAGAAATGTCCAAACTCTCATTTACAAAAAGTATATACATAATTTATATGTAAGTTTTAAGGTATAACTAAATCACTTAACCAGTATAACTAAACCAATTCACATGTGGCTTTTAGAAGCATAACTTTTTAGCTTTTTGTGAAAGACAGACATCTGGAAAAGGTATAAACAGAACCCAAATCTTGGCTATCCCTTCTTATCTCTGCAGAATGCCTAATAACTCCATTTGTAGGAAGTCTTTGAGGATTCTAACATGTGACCTTTAAGGTATCTTTTTATATTACAAACTGCCTTCAAACTGATATTAAGTATAGCACATATATGCTACTTAAAAAAAAAACACACACAACCATGACAAAACTATATATGTACATATACATATAAAAGCTTTGGAGACACAACTAGGATATTACTAAGGTACAGGCTTTCCTATTTCATAACTGTTCCTTTGGGTTACTTTTTCTGTTACCTTATTATTGTTAGACACAAAAGACTTATCAATCAATCACAACAATGTGCCACCATGTAAAAAACAAACAAACAAAAACCTTTCAAGTTTTTTGAATGTTATGTTTCTCCCAATAAGCTTTTTCCAATCTAGAAGCCAAAAAACCAACTCTTAAGAGAGCACAATGTTGGTCTCAGGGTGAAAACCTAATAGAACTAGCAATGGCAGCAGAATGAGAAGCAACCACGAGCCAATCCCAGAACTCTCCAAAGAAAGAGTATAGCAGGGAACCCAGAGCGGTGTTGGTAGGAGTCTGCAGCATCCCTCCACCTCTGTCCTTTGCTGTAGAGTCCCCAGCTCTCAAGAGGCTGGGAGGAGCTGTTCTGCTGCCTAGCTATTCTATGGCCACTGTAACATGATTATGGTATCACAACCCAAACCTCATGCTCCACCTTCCTAAAACACTTTTGACATTAATTACCTACTTGCTTCTCTTTAATATATGATGGGTAGGTGAGCTGACATTCCCAGTCTAGCACCGCTTTTTTTTGATCCAAAGCTATAAATATACTGAAGCAATGGGAAATGACTGGCATGTAACATCTCTCTTAAATAACCGTTCACCTTATTGTTCCTCCTTTTTCCAAGTCTCTTTTTATTCCTTAGGCATGCTACCTAGTATCTCTTTTCTTTCCTTGTTTCTGAGCCAAGGTCAATAGTACCTGACAACATATTAATAGCCCATATTAATAGCCATATTATCCTTTGACTATGGCATTCAATAACCACACTCTACCTAAATAATAGATAAGGAAGGTACTAACACAGTAATAAAGGCTGACATACCCCCAGACCGTTGGTTACAACATAACTACACTTGAAGGAACAATTCAAGAGATCTCTTGTTAACTTCTGTAGCAAAGCTCCACCAGAACCAAAGGCAACATTTTCAATACTCCACTTTTTTTGTTTCATACCTTCTACAATCTAGAAGATTAAAAAACAACAATTAAAAAAAAGCTAAGTAATTTGGAAAAGGATGAAAGTTATTTTCAAAGGGCAATATTAATAAATGAAGCATCCAAAAGCTGTTATATAGCACAGTCAATAATTAGATAGAACAAGGCCTTTAACAGAAATCAGAAGTCACATTATGCCATTAGGATTTAATTATTTCTTTGACCACAACCATACAATTAAATCACATGTTATAATCTACAAGTGCTTTTGCAATATTTTATATATACATGGGTCAAAAAAGTAATCTCTTCTTATTAAGATTTACACAAAACCAATGTCTTCTACTGAGTCTCTGGAATGAAGTTGTGATGCTCAGGGGAAACTTCCTAGAGAGGTAGAGGAAAGAAGTCTAGAGAGAAAATGGTAGGATAGCTAAAGGCAAAAAAAGGAGAAAAATGTTGACCTATGTATAATAATAGAAATCTTCCTCTTGAATTCAGTACTATTTTTATGTCATTAATGAACTACTCTAATGAAGAAGTTTCAATGATACTTAAGACAACTGAATCCCTAACTGAAAAACAAATAAAAAAAGAACATGGACACTGTGTATTTTGTCCAACACAAAATAGATTTTTTGCTCCTTTTCCTAATTAAGCAGTTTCATTTTGGTACACAGTGGAACACAAAAAGCTAGAACAGAACACTTCATGGAATGACTGTGAGTAGCAAAGTCTAAGAGTGAGGCTGCCAGTCAAGGAGAGAAGGCAATTGTTCAAAAAAAAAAAAAGTGGATTTTTAAAAATTTTGTCATAATTAAGCCATCTAATTTAGTAAATGTGCAAAATAAAACTGCTAAATGAATTATTTTTCCTGCTTCTAAAAATCAATTCTGATCCACCTCCAATATGAATAAACGAGGCACTAAAGATAGTCCCCAACACAGGATGGTTTGTGACTTACCAATAGTGCAAAAGTGATACACATTCAGTAGAACATCAATAAATTACATGAGATATTCAACACTTTATTATAAAGCAGGCTCTCTGTTAGATGGTTTTGCCCAACTGCAGGCTAATGTAAGTGTAAGGTAAGCGAGGCTAAGCTATGATATTCAGTAGTCTACCTGTATTAAATGCATTTCAACATATTTTCAGCTTACAATAGGTTTATTGACATGTGACCCCATCATAAGCTGAGGAGTATCTGTATTATCCTGTAGGCACATAGAGGTCTGATTTCTTTTTTTTTATTTATTGTAGAGATGAGGTCTCACCAAGTTGCCCCGGCGGGTCTCAAACTCGCAGGCTCAGGCAATCCACTCACCTCAGCCTCCCAAAGGCGCGGGATTACAGGCTGAGCCACCGAGCCCGGCTAGAGGTCCGATTTCTTTAAGATATTCTTCCCATATCCCATGAGTGCATTTGCATTAACGCAAAACTACTCAAAATCCTCTAATTGTTCTCTTTAAGGTTTCACCAATGCCAAAGAGTTATATCTCAACATTTAACTTCTTGTTCATGTAGTTAAAAAATAAGTTACAGTTTTGAATCGACTCTTGACTTTAAAAATGAACATACAGTCTCAAAGTTTATTTAAAAAACAAGGGGGGAAAAACACAAAAAGGAAAGCAAAAGAGCTTTGGTTTCTAAGGGAAGTTTAAACACCTGACTAAACAACTAACTTAAACAGCTGACTACTAGAAGAAATCATGGAAGAGCACTGGCTACTGGGTTTTCTGAAACAGGTATGGTGCCTGCCATGCTCCTTTATCTGAAAGAGGGATGTGTGTGTGAGGATACCTGATAAAGCGCCTCAAAAGCAAGCATGGGTGACAGTCCTTAACTGATACCAAGGACTAGGAATGGCAGTGGAATTAAAAGCATCAGATGAGTCAATCCCAGAACTCTCCAAAGAAAGATTAAAGCAGGGAACCAATGCAGGTATTCCTAGGAGTCTGCAGCATCCCTCTACCTCTGCCTTTTGCTCTATATAGTGTCAGTTCAGTTAAGCTAAGGTGACAACAGCAATTAGATGTGCCAGTTGAGATTTCTACCTTCAAGGCCCTCCCCCTTGTCACTGCACATGTCTATTTCTTCTTTTCTTTTCACATGCAAGCCGCTAATGTCCCAAGCAAATGTATTAGAGGAGTTTCTACTTTCCTTAAGAAAGGCAGTTTGGGAGGATTAGGAGAAGAAAACATATTTCCATTATTACAAGAGAGATCTATTCCAGACACCTCATATTGAGGCCCTAAATATATATCACCACAGAAATACTGTTTGTTATACCATATAGTTCTCACCTCCAAATCAATCTTGGGAAAACAAATTACTTATAATTTCATTAATGACCTTACTCTTATACCACTAAGTTGTCAAAAAGAAAAATTCTTAGCCGGGCTCGGTAGATCAGCCTGTAATCCCATGCCTTGGAAGGCTGAGGTGAGTGGATTGCCTAAGCCCGCGGGTTTGAGACCCGCCTGGGCAACTTGGCGAGACCTCATCTCTACAATAAATAAAAAAAAAATTAGCCAGGCGTGGTAGTGCACACCTGTAGTTCCAGCTACTTGGAAGGCTGAGGCGGAAGGATCGCCAGAGCCCAGCAGGTCGAGGCTGCAGTGGCTGGGAGCAGCCACTGCACTCCAGTCTGGGTGACAGAGTGAGATTCCAACTCAAAAAAAAAAAAAGAAAAATTCTTTAATAACCTGTACTTGGCTGTACATTGTCTGAGACTGGTATACATAAAAATGTCAGTGGTTCACGAAAATAGCCAACATTATGTTACTAACATTTTAAATTTTTATAGCATATGTTAGGTACTAATTAAAATAAAATTATGACTCTTAAGAAGCTTATTTGGGAAACAAAAGAGGCAAAAGTTTTAAGACAATGTAGACATACTTCAAAAATATCATTGGCTTGGTTCCAGACCACAATAAAGAACATCGCAATAAAGCGAGTTATACAAAATTTTTGGTTTTCCAGTACATATAAAAGGTATGTTTACACTATACTGTGGTGTACTAAATGTGCAATATCATTAGCATATCTTAATTAAAAATACTTTACTGCAAAAATACTAATGGTAATTTGGGCCTGTGGTGAGCTGTAGTCTTTTTGTTGGTAGAAGGTCTTGCCTCAGTGTTGATGGCTGATCAGGGTGTTGGTTGCTGAAGGCTGGGGCGATCATAGCAATTTAAAAAAATAAGACAATGAAGTTTGTCACACGGATTGACTCTTCCTTTCACAAAAGATTTCTCTGTAGCACATGATGTTGTTTGATAGCATCCACTCACACTAGAATGTCTTTCAAAATTGAAGTCCATCTTCTCAAATCCTACTTTATCTACTAAGTTTATGAAATATGCTAAAATCCTTTGCTGTTATTTAAAGGATGTCTGCAGCATCTTCACCAGGAGTAGATTCCATCTCAAGAAACCACTTTTGATGTTTATCCACAAGAAGCAACTCTTCATCCATCCAAGTTTGATCATGAGATTGTAGCAATTCAATTATATCTTCAGGCTCCACTTCTAACAACTGTAGTAACTTCCTCTACTGAAGTCTTGAACCCCTCCAAGTCATCCATGAGAGTCAGAATCAAGTTCTTTCAAACTCCTGTTAATGCTGATATTTTAACATCCTCCCATGAACCACAGAAGTTCTTAATGACATCCAGAATCATGAATCCTTTCTACAGGCTTTCAATTTACTTTGCTCATATCCATCAGAGGACTTACCCTCTATGGCAGCCATAAGAAATATATTTCTGAAATAATAAAACTTGAAAATGGAAATTACTTTCATCCATAGGCTATGAAATGAAAGTTGTGTTAGCAGCATGAAAAAAACATCAATTTCCTTGTATACCTCCATCAGAGATCTTGAGTAACCAGGTGTGGTAATATTTTGAAAGGGACCTTTCTCCTGAGCGTAGGTATCAACAGTATGCTTAAAATATTCAGTAATCCATGCTATAAATAGATGTGCTGATATCCAGGTTTTGCTGTTCCATTTATAGAGCAAAGGAAAAGTAGACTTAGCACAACTTTTAAGTGCCTTAAATTTTTTTGAATGCTAAATGAGCACTGGCTTCCACTTAAAGTCACTAGCTGCATTAGCTACTGACAAGAGTCAGCCTGTCCTTTGATGGCAGACACTGACTTCTTTCCATCTGTGAAAGTCCTAAATGGCATCTTCTTCTGATAGAAAGTGATTTCATATACATTAAAAATCTGTTGTTTAGCTAGATATTCTGAATAACTTGTTATAGATTCTCCACCAGCAATTGCTGCTTCACCTTCAACTCTTATTTCTAAAAGTGGCTTCCTTCCTTAAATCTCATGAACCAACCTGTCTTAGCCTCAAACCCTTCTGCTGCTGCTTCCTCACCTCTCAGTCTTCACAGAATTAAAGAGAGTTAGGGCCTTGCTCTGGATTAGGCTTTGGCTTAGGGGAATGTTGTAGCTGACTGGATCTTTTATTTAGGCCACTCAAACTTTCTCCATATCAACAATAAGGCTGTTTTGCTTTCTTATCACTTGTGTGCTCATTGGAGTAGCACCTTTAACTTCCTCCAAGAACTTTTCCTTTGCATTTACAACTTAATAGTTTGGTGCAAAAGGTCAATCTTTTGGCCTTAGCTTTCAACATGCCTTCATTACTAAGCTTACTAGCTTTTGATTTAAAATGAGATGTACTACTTGTCCTTTTGCTGAACACTTGGCCATTGTAAGGTTTTTCTGTTTTGTTTTGTTTTGAGTTGGAGCCTCACTTTGTCACCTTAGGCTGGAGTGTAGTGGCATGCTGCTCACAGCCACCACAATCTCGACCTGTTGGGCTCAGGCAATCCTTCCACCTTAGCCTTCCAAGTAGCTGGAACTACAGACGTGCACCACCACACCCAGCTAATCTTTTTTAATTATTGTAGAGATGAGGTCTTGCCATGCTGCCCAGGCTCGTTTCGAACCCATAGGCTCAGGCAATCCCCTTGCCTCCACCTCCCAAAGTGCTGGGATTACAGGTGTGAGCCACTGCAACTGGCCCACTGTAAGGTTATTAACTGACCTAAATGCAACACTGTTGTATCTCCAGAAATAGGGAGGCCCAAGGAAAGGGAGAGACTGGGGAATAAGCAGTTGATGTAGGTGTCAGTACACACTCAACATTTACCCATCAAGCCTCTTATCTGGGTGTGGTTGTGGCATCCAATTATAATATACAATTATACAATTATAATAGCAACATCAAAGATCACCGATCACAGATCACAATAATGAAAATAATTTGAAGTACTGTGAGAATTATCAATTTGTGACACGGAGAAATGAAGTGAGCACATGCTGCTGGAAAAATTGTACCAATGTACTTGATACAAGGCTGCCACAAACCCTCAATATGTCAAAAAAATAACAACAAAAAACAGTATCTGCAAAGCACAATAAAACGAGGTATGCCTGTATAACACTTATACTATTTGGGTAAATCTAACAATAATAGTGATCACAGTCAATGTTTAACTTAGGAGCGGTAACAAGCCATTCTATAATTTCTGAAAAAGAAATTATAATCATTAATATAATCTGAGTTTAACACTGTTTGAGCATGTGAAACTCAATTCTATTAAAACTCAGACCTATGTGAGCAAGTCAAGACTTTCTATTTTATATTACAAGAAAAATTTCTTGACTGGCATTTTCTTGTTTCATAGTGATAATTCTTTAGACTCACCATGTAGGGTGGCCCAATGAGGATTAGAAGAGTAAGTGTAGTCTGGCTGGTACTTCTATATTTTTTTTTTTTTTTTAGTTAAACTATCATTTTATTGCTTGAGTACATAGACACATTTAGGCAACCAGGGCAGAGGCTGTGGACGACTCACATTTCCAATTGGGAGGGAGGACTCGCTTGGTCTTGTAATATCGAGCCAATCGGTGAATTCGACTCTCTATCAGAATCACGCGGAATTTAGCATCCTTATCCTTTCTGTTCCTCTCAAGGTGCTTTTGGACAGCAACTGCTTTCTTAAGTAAATGGTAGAGATCCTCAGGAAGATCAGGAGCAAGCCCTTTCGACTTAAGGATTCTCAAGATCTTATTGCCGGTCACAAAGCGTACTTGTGCCACACCATGGGAGTCCCTCAGGATCACACCGATCTGTGAGGGAGTCAGGCCCTTCTTGGCCAGCTTGTAAATCTGCTCCTTCACGTCGTCAGACGTCAACTTCAGCCAAGTGGGGATGCTGCGGCGGTAGGGTAGTGCCGATTGGGACAGGCCCTTCCCGGGAGCGTGCATGCGACCCATGATGGCGGCGGTCAGTTGCAGAAAGTTACTTCTATATTTTAAGGTACTATTATTTCTAAACTGTAAGCAATGAACAGAGACTTATCCCAATATAACACTTATAAAAACAATCATATTTAGTAATATCTTGTTTATCAAACTAATACAAAGGAGCTTAGTTAGAAGGATTGTCTTATTAAAACTTTTAATATAAAACACATACCTCTTGTAAGGTATTAATATCTACTCCATCCCCTTGAATAACTCTAAGATAAGGTGGCAACAACTTGTAGCCCTTTGAGTTCTCAGTAACAGGAAACTTCTTACCTAAAATATCCAAAACCTGTATGGAAAAATACACATGCAACACAAATAAATAAAGCTGAAAAGAAGTATAAAACCTTTCCAAAGTTAAAAAAAATGATATGCTTTACTAGACAATCTTGACAATATAAAAATTAGCCGGGCTCGGTGGCTCAGCCTGTAATCCCGTGCCTTGGGAGGCTGAGGATAGTGGATTGCCTGAGCCCGCGGGTTCAAGACCCACCTGGGCAACTTGGCGAGACCTCATCTCTACAATAAATCAAAAAATTAGCCGGGCATGGTGGCATGTGCCTGTAGTTCCAGCTACTTGGAAGGCTGAGGTGGAAGGATCGCTGGAGCCCAGCAGGTCGAGGCTTCAGTGGCCGCTCCCGGCCACTGTACTCCAGTCTGGGTGACAGAGTGAGACTCCAACTCAAAAAAAAAAAAAAAATTACTTTAAAAGTTTATAACACTGTGTATACACTTTCTAAAATTTGGACCCAACCCCTTCTAATTACATTAGAAACAGGCATGCTGCTTCCTATCAAGTCAATTTATACCATAAAATAGCTCAAAACAAAATTTTTTTCCCTCATATCTTTCAAACTATACCAACTGAAGAAAAATAATCCTTAATATTAGGAGATTAAATAATAAGTATAGTATTTTTAAGAAGTATAAAAGCATCATTTAAAAAATTCATGATTATGCTTTTTATTTATACTTACAAATACTTTGTATTATTTTTATTACTTATTATATACTTTTTATTATTTGTATTCTGATTGTGGCAGTAATTTTGTTTAGTTTAATTCTGTCTGACACAACTCAAATATAAATCCATTTGAATCGCAAAGTTCAGAGAAATTGTGATAGGCAGGCAAAGCTGGAAATGAAGCATAGGTAACTCATACCTTCTCAGAAAGCTTGGTCAGAGACACTAAAGTCCTATGAGACATTTTCTTCTTACAACAAACAATCACTTCCTTTTCCTAAATACATTGATTAAAGATCCTAACAATGGGAAAATTCCATATTGATGAATCAGTTTGTTCTTATAACTAGCTGTGTACATTTTTATTAGATAACAGCAAAAACATAAGACCTATTAAGTTTGCTAAAACCAAATACTGCAAACTAAAACAGACCTTCAAATTGGCCTATCATTTAGTAGAATAAAAGGCCTCCTTGGTTCTATGTCCTCTTTTCTTAAGGACTAAGTAATTTATCATCTGCTCACTAACTGAGAAATGTGGTAAAGCAGCAAGGTTGCAGCCAAAAAACCTACCCTGGATACTTGGCTCCTTATCTTACATGTCGTGTGACTTTGAGTAAGTTACTTTAACTTCTCTAAGCCTCTTTCCTCTTCTATAACAGAGACAGTAATTATTATTGGATTTTTTGTAGAGATTAATGAATACATCTTATGTAAATCACCTAAAGTGTTATTTTTTCTAGTAGTAGGCATCAAATAACCCTACTCCTATTGCTTTTTGAAGAAGGCAAACTAAGTCCTAAACATTTTTTTTTTAAAAAAGCAACATTACTACTTTAAGAATCAACAGTATCTCTAAAGAACCACTTCTTGAAAAGTATTTTTAATTTCACATTGCCCTGCACATATTTCTATTTTTTTTCTTTTTTCTTTTTTGAGACAAGGTCTTGCTATATTGTCCAGGCTGGATTCAAACTTCTGGGCTCAAGCAATCCTCCGTCTTAGCCTCCTGGACAGCTGAGATTACAGGTATGTGCCACCACACCTTGCCCTTAGTATTTCCTCTGCACTAAAAACTTCCAAGGTCCAGCAATGATTTGTGATAAAATAAAAGAAACAAACCACAAGTAAGTTTGGTGACCAAATCACAGGATTAAGACAATAAATCACAGAATTAATTAAAACAGTAATGCTATTCATTAGTTTTGAAAATAAGTAGAAAAGAAAGTATCTTCTCAACAGTACATGACCGTCTAATTGACAGTATATAAATAATCTGTTAACTCTTGGTATCCTCCATCTGGTTTTAATGTGTGACCTTGGGCAACTCTATTACTCTCTTGGGGATGCGACTCTAAAATAAGGGACTGGTCCAGATAGCTCTGAAATGGTATATATAAATGAAAAGTAATGTTGATACAGTTGGGCTAAAGCACTTTAATAATCAAGTTATATATTAAAATTTACCTTTAATACAGTGTCAAGAGGATTTCCAGAATCAGGTCTGATTATTAGTGGCGCCTCTGTACTTCTTGACACTATTAAATGTCTTAGATCTTCACCCCATATTTTCTCACACGCATTATAAATGTCATAGCTATCGCTGACAACAGATACAGGCACTGATGAAAACTGTGTTACTATATGTTCAAAAGCATCTTTTTCATGGTCTTTCCCCCAGGCTGTTATGGTACTAGAAAACAAAATGAAAATACAGATTTACTTAGGCAGACACATTACCTATTTCTGGATCACCATTAATGACATCTTCTCATGTTTACTATACTATACCATCAACACTGCAGAGAAGGTGAGTGAGTTAGTTTCAAGAATATAACATCACAAGGCAAATGAAATATGTGTGTTGACCACTCCTTAGCCAGTTAGTTTTTAAGACTATAAGTAACCTTATTCCTCCTCAAGTTATTAACTATTAAGTCAGTCAACCAATTATAAACCTTTTTTTTTTTTTTTGAATTTCTGAATCTACTTATTTAAAATCAGTGAACTAAAAGTATTTAAAATATTTGCTGAATGCAAATACACTTTGTATCAAGGTGTTGGAAAGAATGAATATCTACTTCCATTACTGTTAGGCAATGCAAGCACCTGACTTCTTTCTGTGAATTTTCAAAACCATATACCAGTAAGAGTAGGGACATACATTTTGTTTTCTTTACTTTCCAAAATCTTACACTTAAGAGTAAAGCACTCAGGCAATTATTTATACTACATCACACATATATACATGTATAATCAACTAGCTATTCACCTGTTATATCTTCAAATGGCCAGTAACAGGAAGTCATGAATTTCCCTTATAGATTATCTACTACAAATTAATATATGCCCAGGGAATAAAAACTTTAATGTTTTTTTAAAAGAAAAATGTAATTAAGATGGGAAATATATTTAAAATATGAGTTTCTACTAGGCTTGAATGGTTACAGTGATTTTTGCAAAGCCCTAATACTGGCTCTTCTTAGTGGATACATTTATATTTAATATGTAACTATAGGTTGAGTATCCCTTATCTGAAATGCTTGGTTGGGACCAGAAGTATGCTGAATTCCAAAGTTTTTCATATTTTATTATATTTACATTATACTTATTGGTTGAGCACCCCAAATCTGAAATCTGCAATGTTCCAATGAGCACTTCCTTTGGGCAAAGTTTCAGATTTTGGATTATTTTGTATTTGGGATGTTCAACCTGTGTAAGAATTGTTGGTTAATCAATATATAATGTAAGTAATTTTAAAAAATCCCTAAACAGAATTTAACAATGAATCTGAAAATTACAATTTCATTATGTCAAGCAATTTTTCATTCTCCTTAATTTTTTAGTCTTTGCCTCTACACTGTTCTCCTCAGTAAAATAAAAAGATAACCCATACATTTATTATAAAGCCCCATAAGTTTAACTCAAAATTGTTTGATGAGTCATGCCAATTTATGTCTGAAATTGTCATTTCATGCAATTTTTGTTTTCTAAAGGACTGAACACCTTTGCTCATACTGTCAATGGTATGCTGGGAATAGCTGAGCATGCAGATTTCAGGGTTATAGAGATTTAGCTATCCAAAGACTACTCTTCTCTGAAATAAAGAGATTATTTACATAAAACTCACTTAATGAACGTGAATACTGGAAGCTTTACAACATAAGAATAAACTTTCACAGGTTGAAGTCATTAATTACACAATTAGTTTATTAAAGTTCTATGAAGAGTCATCCTTCTATGCTACTTGTATCATGTCTAACAAACTTAACAGTCAATTTTCATTCCTCATCTTGCTTTCTCCATGGCACCCGAATCTTCCTGAAGCTTCTTCTTTCCCTTGACTTCATTCAGTAACAGCTCCCACATTTAATTTTTTCCCCCTTCTTCTATTTCTATGGTTCTTCTTTAGCCTCTCCCAGACGCAATGCTCTCCTTCTTCAAGCTAACCTGTCAAATGTCAATACTTCTCATGGCTCTGACCTGGGCACTTGTCTTCCTCTGTAACACCTTCCTGTGTGGAACACTCATAGCTTTAAAATACAAAAAACAAAAACCCTTGTGGAGAGGATTTTCAGTATCTGAATCTTAGCCCTTGTTTTTCTTCTGGGCTCCAGATCCATTTTGTTAGATAGAAAGTTGAACACCTTCATCTTATCATCCCAAGACTCTTCTTCCTACAGCAACCTCTACACAGTCCAATCACAATATCTATTCTTCTAGTACAATATTTGGTGTACAAAGATCATAAATGTTTGTGCAATGAATTCTACCCATGCTATTAACCTCAATTTCAAGTACCAAATTAAATTTGATACTTTTCCAGAGTCTGAGAAAAAAGTATTTCTAGGTCCAGATTCATATATAATACAGAATAAAGGTAAAGCTCTAAATTTATTCTCTTATTTTGTTCTCTCATTTTAAAGTTCTTTTAGATGTTAGCTTATTGACCCTCAGTGACCCTCTGATGCTAGAGATGTAAAACTTTAGGTCTTCCTTGTTTGGTTGGATGGAGGAATTGAAAAACAGAGAGATAAGTGACTTGCCCAAGGCCACCCATTATGTCAGCTGTAAGGTCACTCAAGTTTCCCAATTGTAAGTTCACTGTTCTTTTTTCTCTTCCATGCTATGTTTAGTAGACATTTCTGTTAAGAACATCTGAAGCATTTGTATATATTGAGGAAGCAAATTTAAAAATGTATTTAATATTATGAGACCATAAAATGGACTTTTCACCCTGTGCCGACAATGTCCTTTTCATTTTAAAGCGAAAGTCCTAAAGAAGACATTATCCTTATTCTCAGATTTATGGTATACTCATGATGTTACTAGAAACAAAACCATCAGTAGAAGATCTAGTATGTGCATACCACATTAAATTTTTCAAAGATGTATATATACCTGGGGCCAAAAGGAGACTTCTCTAATTCTAAAACTTTATTTGTTCAAGACACCCTTAATTTCCCAGTTTACTAGTCTTGAAACTTGTATGTAAAAATGTTCCGCAAGGTCTTACTAATACAGCAATGCTCATGAATGTTAGCTGTCTCTATTCTCTACTGAGCCCCAACTCAAATCACCAGTTTTAGCAATTTTATCTCCCAAGTCATTGCTCATATTTATCTACTTCTTTCCATTCATTTAGCCATTTGGTCCTGGTTCATCACCTCAAGACTGTTACAATAGGGTCCAATAAAGTCTAACTTGTGGTTTTTCTTGTTTTCAATTCATAGGATATCCTGCTAGCAAAATACTCTCCAAAAATATTTCTCTGATATCGCTTCTTTGCTCAAAAACTTCAGGGTCTGCTCCCATTTGAAAATGCCTAATTAAGAATGACTTAGCATGATGTGTATATAATTTATATTCAATGTCCAGATAAATTTGAGGGCCGTTGCTAATCCTAACTTGTCTTCCCAGTCTACCCAATTTTCCCTATGAAATCTCTCTGTTTCAGGCCTTATTCCTTAAACACATTCACACTCCTCTTTCATTACAACACTTGACACAAGGTAAGCATGTAATAAATATTTACTCAGAGAACGAATATCCACTGAATGTTGGACATTAATTTTGCCATTCCTTCAAGAAGTGAAGATTTTTTTGTTGTTGTTTTTTTTGTTTTGAGTTGGAGTCTCACTCTGTCGCCCAGACTGGAGTGCAGTGGCCGCTCCCAGCCACCGCAGCCTTGACCTGCTGGGCTCTGGTGATCCTTTTGCCTCAGCCTTCCAAGTAGCTGGAACTACAGGCGCGCGCTACCACGCCCGGCTAATTTTTTGATTTATTGTAGAGATGAGGTCTTGCTTGCCCAGGCGGGTCTCGAACCCGCGGGCTCAGGCAATCCACTCA
>CAUYQG010254226.1:0-17946 GCA_963574415.1 Tarsius wallacei
TGGATTGCCTGAGCCCGCGGGTTCGAGACCCACCTGGGCAAGCAAGACCTCATCTCTACAATAAATCAAAAAATTAGCCGGGCGTGGTAGCGCGCGCCTGTAGTTCCAGCTACTTGGAAGGCTGAGGTGGAAGGATCGCCGGAGCCCAGCAGGTCAAGGCTGCGGTGGCCGGCCACTGCACTCCAGTCTGGGCGACGGAGTGAGACGCCAACTCAAAAAAAAACCAAAACACTTTTTTTACTTTCCAGGATTGTAAGATGCTGCAGACTTATCTTCTATATTCTTTAATTCTGTCCTATGATCAGATATTTTTCAAGGGACCCAGATTTCTTATATTTGAGAAAAGTATTAGAAACTAAGATCCAAATTCTATATGTGCTCATTGCTACTGGGGTGTTGTTGCTTACTGGCCCTTTCATCTGACAAAATAAGAATATATATCTATCCTTATTTTATGTATTTTATATATCCATAGATATGCATACCCTAATTAGCATATATATTTATAAGTATTTTCATATATAATTATTTATGTCTACTTTAAACTGTACTGAAGTTCATTCTTGGTTTTGCTGTATAATTTATACATTTTTTGATTTAATTTTTTAATACTTTGGTGAGAATGTTTGTATCTAAGTTTATGAGAGATACTTATCTGTAGTGTTTCATTACTCTTTTTAATGTCTTAACTGGCTTTAATATTAGTGTAAAATGAGACAAAATGTTTTATCTTATGAAATATGTTGTTAAAAATTTCTTTACATGTTCATGGGAATTCACAAGTGGTACCATTGGGGTCTAGTGCTTCCTTTTATTGAAAGTATATTAATTCATTTCCCTCAATAGAGATAGGCTGTTTGGGTTGTATATTCTTATTTTGTGGGTTTTGATACATTGTGACATTCAAAAATCTGTCAATTACATTTAAGTTATCTAATTTGTGAATAGAGTTGTTAATGGAATCCTTTTTTCTGATTCAATAATTTATTGTTATCTATAAAACATACAATTAATTACATTAATAAAAAGTCAATGTAAAAACATTCTACAATTATGCAATGATCAATTTAAAACTTTTTTCCTAGTAATTTAAAGGCTCAACATTTTATTCTTGCTAAAGAGAATGTTGTTGGTACTAGCACTGTGTTTACAGGACTGCACTTACTCAAAGCAGCATTGTTAAACAAAGCAAAGATAGAAAGGATGTGTCTACATAGCTGAGGTAAAGATTAGGGTCAGCAAATAATAGTCAAGACCCAGCATTGATAGTCTGGCAAGACAGTGATGTTAAAGTTTATCGTTTAAAAATATCTGAAGTATTTGACAAACTGTAACCCAAAACACATTATTTTTACATTTATTTACTAGAAAACTAAGAAAAGCAAGTATTAATTTTAAATAAAGTAATATCAAAACAAGAATACACTTTTACTAATCTACAAACCCCCAACAAAGTCATATTCCTCTACCAAAAAGATTTTTTAATTCATAGAGTCAGCATCTCAATAAGAAGGGATTCTATTAAACACATTTACTAAGTTAGCAACTATAGAAGTGACTAATTTAAAAATATATTAAATGCTCACATTGGGGAGAGATGGCAGCTGCATGAAAAAGAAAAATCTTAAGGAAACACAATGATAATTTTGATGTTTTTATATCATCTACTGCATATGACAGAAGTTAAACTTTTAAAATTGTACATATGGCACTTTTATTCAATTTAATTATTCTATGTATAATGTAGTATAAATTGACCTCCACTTCACAGTTTGTCAAAACTCTTGTCTTTAACTTTTGATCATACCAAGAGCTTCATACAGTATTCCCCAGTACACCCAGGGTTGAAAAGAGCATACTGTATTAGAGGAAACAAGCATGTAAATAAGATTTCTTTACAAAATCTCAGCAAAAGCCTTTCTTCTAAAAAATTAAAAATATTGATTCAAATAGTTGAGTTGTTATACTCATCCCATTATGATATATGTCACTATGCCTTGTAATAAACATGAGTTCACACATTATTGAATACATTAAATGGCAGCATTTTATTAAGAAGGATGTTCTGCTTTATTTACTTAACCTGAAAACTAGTTAGAAAGCGTCTGTTTTAGCCTGACTCGGTGACTCAGCCTGCAATCCCAGTGCTTTGGGAGGCTGAGGTGAGTGGATTGCCTGAGCCAGAGGGTTCAAGACCCATCTGTGCAACTTGGCGAGACCTCATCTCTACAATAAATAAAAAATTAGCCAGGCGTGGTAGCGCGCGCCTGTAGTTCCAGCTACTTGGAAGGCTGGGGTGGAAGGATTGCCGGGGCCCGGCAGGTTGAGGCTGCAGTGGCTGGGACGGCCACTGCACTCCAGTCTGGGTGACAGCGTGAGACTCCAACTCAAAAACAAAAAAAAAAAAAGAAAAGAAAAAGAAAGTGTCTGTTTTTCCTCATATCAAAAGCTAGAGTCTTCTTAAAGACAGTGATGATTTTAAAAAAATACTTTAAAATACTTAGTGTTTCTGACACACAAGTTGATTCATTTCACAAGTTATTTTGGCAACTCCAGCTGAACAAGATGAACTATTGGAAAATTAAATTAAAACAAGAAAAATAAGTGTTTAAGAAGGCTTGCCATTTTAAGACTAAATTTTAATAGAAGATGAAAATTTAAGTTTTTACATTTTAAATAAAACCTGAGATTACCAATGGGCTCAAAATGGTTTTATGGAAAAATAACCTGTAGCAAAAATTTGAGTTTGAGTGCCAAGACTCCACTATTTTTTAAATAAAGTCTAAAAAGGTTTAAAGAAGGGTAAGACAAGAAATAAAAAGTTCTGATAGCAACAACAGGCATTTTTGCTTCTCTCCATGATACGGTGAGTAGAGAACTGCTGAGATAGCTTTGTCAAACAGACTTGAGGCCCCAGGGCCTTTACATTCTTAAACATGGCTAATCCCTATGGAATAATAGAAGCCAGCTTCTTCTTTAGTTTCTTAATATATCTTTACTATTCCTAAGATCAAGTTTAGTTCTCACTAGGATGTTGGAAGTGTTGGGACAACGTTGTCATACTTCAGGACACCACTTTGCACAGATATTTTCAAATGGTTCAGGAATTATAAAAAAAAAGCAAACATCTGGTAGGGGATAGGATAGAAGGTGTAATATGTGATATTCTTCTTGATCAGATGTATCCCAGATTAACCAGTTTTTCATCTACCATAACATTGATAGAATAGTAGTCAAAACCTATGATGATATATTTTCCATGACATGAATTAATACGTAATTGACCATAAGTTGTATCTATTTATCCAGATCCCAGCATCACATACTTGATGACTTTCATCTAGGCTATTCCCTGTTCATTGTTGTAGGTGCTAAGCCCTTTATTAGCTCTCTAACACTGGAAGTTGACTTTTTATTTATATGGTAAAGTTTTTAACTAATAGAATAATATGGTAAATACAGTTGTGAGTATAAAATGAGATTATATATGTGAAGTGCTAAAAATAGTATGCTGGCTGTGTAAGTGTTTAATAGATAAAACTTATTATGAACTTAACATCACTATACATTTTTAGTTTCATTTTTTATTTCCAGGCCTAAAATATCTGTCATCATAGATAATCTTCTGAATTTAGTTGCAACATTTTTCAAGAAAAAATATCAGCAGCCAAAAATTTACACAAAATGAAATAATTAATCCATCTGTAGTCACTTGTTCTTTCTATATAGCACAAATATATATTCTTTTCCCTCAAGGAAGTGCCATGGCAAATGAGGTGATGTCATTTTGGTTCACGATGAAATCCCAGCTTTTAGAGAACTCTACTAAGAACTTCAGAGACCAAGATTTATTTTTTCAGGAATAATCAGCATGACAGTTCTCAGTCAACAACTGATTTATTATATGACTTTATTAATCTATTTCTGATAAGTGGTTTCCTAACTACATAATAAAAATAAATCATTTGTAGTTTATTTGGCTTAGAATGAGAGATTATTTCTATGGGATCCAGGTTAGATATTACAGAGGAGTAAGTTTGGGAACTACTCATTACTTAGGAGCAGATTTCAATATGATAGTGCTGGTATAATAAGAAAGAATAGGAATTACACACAGCTTGCCCTTTTTAGAGGACAAATATATCACAGGAAAAGTAACAAATCTATAATGCATAGGAATTCAAAACATCAGATAGTGATAAAAGTATTGTGATAAAGCTTATCCTGATCCATAAAGAAGTGTATAATAAAACATTATTATTTATGCTTTGCTAGGAATGCACTTAGCAGGATAATTTTTTTTTTTAATGTATGAAACCCAATCTGGTAAGGGCGTTTGCTCTGTTCTGAGGACAAAGATTAGCCTACTGTTAATTTGAAAAAAACCTAATGTTTTAGGAAGATGGTGGTGGAGCCAGTTAGACTATGCGAGTCCCAGTGTGAGCGAGGGAGTGTATGGAAAATTTTGCAAGCTTGTCTGTAAGTGGGCATGTAAGTGATTGAGTGAGTGGGGACTCGGGAGCAAGTGGCCAAGACTCCTCTGGTGAAGTGGTTGGTGCCTGCTGCTCTTTTTGGACCCTAGCACTGCTCGGGGTGCAAAAGTTGAGTGTCATTTTTTAAAAATCAGTAAACCTTTCCCAGGAAGAAGCTGCTGGGAGTGACTGCCAGCTCTAGACTTAGCCTCACCACCACAATGACTGGTCAAACACTGGCAACAAGAGATGCAGATGGAGCACAGTGAGGGATCTCAGAGGCAGAGACCCACTGGAGAGGAAGAAATAGGCACACTGCCACCATCTTGAAAAGTGGGCAGGGAAGTGCTCCGGCTTGCTCACCATGGACCAACAGACCCAATCTCTGTGATGGCAAGTTAAATACTCAGAGATTAATCATGACCCAGAGGGAATGTCCCAAAAGCACAAACTCCAGAGGAAAAAGACGAGACTGAGTCTTGGGCATACCACTCCTTACCTTAATTCATTTGTGAGACAAAGGATGTGACCAGAAAAGAATGAAGACCCTCAAAGGGATCAGCAGTGAATCTGGGTCTGACCCAACACCCCCTCCTCTGCAATCCATTGAACGACAGACCCACACACCTGGGATACAACTGAGAGGGAAGAACCTGGGCAGAGCCTGGACATCAGGCATGATAGGAGGACTCTACTCCAGGATAAGCCTGGCTAGCGTGCTCTCCCACCAGCACCTGGGGAAGAGACAATTCTGTATCTACCTATTAGAGAAGATCCCCCTAAAAATACAAGGGAGCAAGGGAAGGACTGAAGCCCCATCCACCCCAATGTCTTCCTCTTCCCTCCTGGGGTGGGACACTGGGAAGATTGTGAATGAATCCACAGTGCCGCAGGAGACAGCAGAGGGGCTTATCTGTGAGCAGCTGACAGGACTTGCCACTAGAGGGCAGGCTGCTTATTTATTTTTCATTTTTCATTTTCTTTTTCCTTTGTGTAAGAATGTGTACGTAAGGGTTCAATCTGAATTCTCTTCCATCTTTTTTCTTTGTTCTTTTTTCCTATCTTTCTTCATTTTTTGCTTTCTGTTTATTATGTGTGTACATGAATGATTGAATGTTAATCTTTCTTTTTTATTGTTTTGATTTTTGTGTTCTTCCCTATTTTTAGTTTAATGTGTATGTGAGGGCTTGATTAGAGTTCTTTTTTTTCTCTTTTCTTTTTTTCCATTTTGTGTTATGCATGTGTGTGTTCAGTTTTCCTGGTTTTTTTTTTCTTTTTTGTTTATTTTGCTTTGTATTTTTTCAGCTTGTTTTGGTTTTAGTTTGTATGGGCATTTAATTGTTTTTTGGTTTGGCTTCTGCTTTTGTTTTTCTGGGTTTCTTTTTGTCATTCTTATTTCATTCTACTTTTCTCTGTACTCCTCATTGCTGTGACTGTATCTTGGACCCAGGGGATACACACATGTACCCATTGCATCATCATATAGAGTGGTAGTGGAAAGTGGGTTTCAGGGAATCCATACCACAATCACTATAGTTTGAAAGTAGTTTTGGAATCTTAACTCCCCATCCTCCACCTTATTCGACTCTCAAAACTACAAGACACAGCAAAGCTTCCCACTCACAATCCTGTTTCAAAATAGAACAAATACAGAGCCCTGATCAGAAAAGAATAGTGAGTCGAGCAAACATCAGAAGTGAAAGCCTCTCCTACTGCCACTGAATAATGGAATTAAAGAGAAAAGAAGGAGATCTATCACAAATAAGGAAAAATCAATGAAAAAACACAGGTAATTCCCAGTGTAACAAAAAGAAAATGCATGAAAAATCAGAACTCAGAACCCAAACAATGGAAGTCACCAACAATTGGCCCAGAATACAACAAGGATTAGGAAATAGATGAAAAGAGTGAATAAGATTCAAGAAAGATAAGATGGAATACTGAAAGAGCTTGTAGCAGAGATTTTGGGCATAAAAAAATCTCATCCAGGAAGTAAATAACAAGATGACAAGCATGGAAAGCAGAATTAAAACAGGAGAAAGAATCACAGAACTTGAAGACCAAAGCATGGAATTAACCCGATCTGTAATAGAAAGAAAATTCAGAAAGAAAGAACAAAGCCTACAAGAGATGTGTGATTATACCAAGAGGCCAAAGCTATGCTTGGTTGGTATCCCAGAAGAAGAAAGAGAAAAGGAGTACACCTGGAGCAGGTATTCCAGGAGGTTATCCAAGAAAATTTTCCCAATCTCATCAAAGATATGACCACTCAAACACAAGAGATACAGAGAACTCCCGCAAGACATCAAATGAGAAGGCCAACCACTAGATACATAGTAATTTGCCTACACAAAGTAGGTACAAAAGAAAAAAATCCTAAAGGCAGCAAGAGTAAAAGGTCTGACTACTTACTGGGGAAAACCAATCAGAATAGCAGCAGACATATTGGCAGAAATGCTACTAGCTAGAAGACACTGGAGTCTAATATTCAAATTCTTCGAAGTTAAACCATTTCAATTGAGAATTTCCTATCCAGTCAAGCTCAGCTTCATCAGTGATGGTGAATTAAAATCCTTTCCAGACATCCAATCCCTAAAAGATTATGAGGCTTCCAGATGAGCTCTACAGGAGATGCTTTAAAAGGTATTAAACACAAAAGAAAGAAAAAAGAATGACCATGAAAACACACACACATTAACACAAAAGTTAAAAGAAAATAAACAAACAAAAAAACTTTTTAAGAATCTCATGACGGGGATAAAAAAATCATATTTCAGTAATCAACCCAAGTGTGAATGGACTAAATGCACTACTGAAAATGCACAGAATGGCAAATGGATAAAAAACCATGACCCAATAATTTGCTGCATCCAGGAAATCATCTCACAATGAGGGATGCAAACAGACTCAAAGATAGAGCATGGAAAATGAATTTCCAGGTGAATAGATCACAAAAGCAGGCAGGAGTCACAATCTTAATATCAGACAAAACAACCTTTTTAAGCTAATAAAATTTACAAAGATATAGAAGGATACTACATAATGATAAAAGGTTAAATCCATCAACAAGAAATATCCATCCTAAACATATATGCACCCAACCCAGGAGCACCAGTGTTTATAAAGCAACTATGAAGTAAACTAAAAAAAGATATTGACTTTAGCACTACTATATTTGGGGACTTAAATACCCCACTAACAATAGAGCAACAAGGCAAAAAAAATCAATGAAGAGATTCAGAACCTCAACTCAATACTTGATCAAATGGACTTAATAGATAGCTACAGAAGGCTTCATCCAGAAAGCACAGAATATATATTCTATTCATCACCATATGGAACACACTTCTAAGATCAATCACATCCTTGACCATAAATCAAGCATAAACAAATTGTATAAGATCAGAATACTGCCATGTACCTTCTCAGACCACAGTGGAATAAGAATAAATATCAACACCAACAAAATTCTCCAAAACCCACAGAGATATGGACACTAAACAGCATGATGCTGAATGATTACTGGTCAACACAAAAATCAAAACAGAAATTAAAAGATTCCTGGAAGCAAATGAAAATGAAGAAACATCTTACTAAAACCTCTGGAATACCATGAAAGCACTTCTAAGAGAGAAATTTATTTATTTACAAACATACATCAAGAAAATGGAAGGATAACAAGTTAACAACCTAACAAATCACCTAAGGGAACTGGAAAGACAAGACCCCCAAAACACTAACTTTAGCATAAGAATCCAGATCACCAAAGTAAAAGCCCAAATTCAGGACATAGAAGACAAAAATAGCATAGAAAAATCAACAAAACAAAAAGCTGCTTCATTGAAGAGTAAACAAGGTTGATGGACTCCTAAGCAGACTGACCAAGAAAAAGAGATAAAAACCCAAATAAACACAATAAGAAATGCAAAAGATCAAGTCACAAGTGACCTCAAAGAAATACACAAGGTTATCAGATATTACTATACACACCTGTATGGAAACAAATGACAACCTAAATAAAATGGAGGACTCTCTGATGTCACACAACCTCCCAAGATTGAAATAAGATGACATTGAGACACTAAATAGACCAATAACAACACAGGCATATTGATCAATGGAACAGGATAGAGATTTTGGAAATAAAGCCTCAATTCCTCAACAAATTCATCTTCAACAAAGCCTCCACCAACAACCACTGTGGGGAGGAGAATCTATTCATTAAATGGTTCTGGAAAAATTGGCTGACAACATGCAGAAGATTGAAACAGGACCAGTACCAATCACCAAAAGTCAAAAAAGTCAACTCTAAATGGAAAAAAAAAAACCTAAATGTTAAACCTCAAACTATAAGAATCTTAGAAATTGCAGGAGAGACCCTTACAGAAATTGGAGTAGGCAACCAATTCCTGACCAAAACACCAGGTGTCCTTGCCATAAGAGACAAGATAGACAAGTGGGACCTCATTAAACTGAAAAGCTTCTGCAAAGCAAAATAAACCATCAAGAGAGTAGGGAGACAGCCCACTGACTGGGAAAAAATATTTGTCAATTATATATCTGAGAAAGGCCTAATATCCAGGATCTACAAGGAACTCCAACATGCCAAAAGGAAAAGAGCAAACAGCCCATTAAAAAGTGGATAAAAGACATGAATAGACATTCCTCAAAAGAAGATACACGGGCAGCCAACAGACACATGAAAAAGTGCTCAGTTTCACTAATCATCAAAGAAATGTAAATCAATACCACATTGAGATACCACCTAACCCCAGTAAGAATTACCATAATTAATAAAACAAACAGCAACAGATGCAGGCAAGGATGCAGAGAAAAGGAAACATTCTACACTGCTGGTGGGAGTGCAAACTAGTTCAACCTCTATGGAAACAGCGTGGTGATTTTTAAAGAACTAGACACTGACCTTCCATATGACCCTGTAATCCCCTTACTAGGAATATACCCAGAGGAAATCAAAGCAGTCCACACAAAAGATACCTGCACACTCATGTTTATTGCAACACCACTCACAACAGCAAAAATATGGAACCAACCATGCTGCCCATCAAAATTGGACTGGATTAAAAACAAATGTGTGTATACACAATGGAATATTACACAGTCATAAAGAAGGGCAAACATATGCACTTTGCAGCAACTTGGATGAATTTTGAGTCAATAATACTCAATGATCCATCACATAAACAACAGTATATGTTCTCACTCATAAGTAGATCCTGAACATTTACCATAATACTATAAGAAATGGATTATCAGTAGCAGGATACTGCTGGGGTAGGGGTGGGGGGAACCAACATTAATAAGGTACCTGATCTCAAACCAGGTAAAGTGGGGACCAAAGGGAGGCCCAAACTTTACCTGGATGATGTCCTTTTGTATATCCAATCCTGAAATGTACTCCACATCTTTAAAATAAAATATATATTAAAAAACTAATATCTAGTGGTATATTAAATTATCTATCTCCTCTTCATACTAAAAAAAAGCATACAAAGCAAAACAAAACAAAATAGATACAAATTTATTCTACTTAAACTAAATAAAATTATCCAGCTTTATGCATTATTATTTATAAAATATAGCCTAAATATTAGCTTATTTTTCTTCAAATTTTTTTAAATTTTAAAATCCTTAATAGTTCAAAGGCACCTGCTTTGGTTTTCTTTTCGTTTCTGTGTGTGGTATAGCCTCTTAGGGTTCTAGATTAAGGTAAACTATAGCATATGAGTTCACCTTAAAATGTGTGATGATTTTTGGGTAATTGGCATATGTTCTTCATAACAGCACCAAAATTTATTTCTATTATAATTATTTTAAAGATTAGTGTTCTGGCCTATTCTATACATTTTATAATACCCTTTAACAAAAGTGATCATAATCTGATTTTGTTGCTCATATCCAAAGTACCATAACTAATACAAAAGTTTTCGAAATTGTGTGGTCTACATAGATTTCAATACTCTGTGAAAGTGAGGCAATTATGAAACAAAAATAATAATTTTATAAGGCTTAATAGTATAATAATGTCTCAGAATATGCAAGCTTGTACTATCTGATTTCTTATAGCAATGCACATAAAAAGTGAAACTCTAAAGTTTTACTGTCTAGGATAATTTTTCTCCTCATATTGCTTGTTTTACAGCATTAGTAAAAAATTCATAATCATAAATGAGATATATAATATTATCTAATTTGGATATGTTACTGACCAAGGGATGTGAGTAATTGTGTGTTGATCTAAAGCAATTAGATTGTATACGAAAATAAATTGTAAAAATGACAACAGCAACAACAACAATGACAACAACAACAAACTCTTGTGTTTAGACCTTTGTGCTTTGAAGAGAAGAGCAAAGGTAAAGAATGAGAGGATTTTAAATTTTCTTCTCTCCTATTTTTCAGTTTTATTTGAATTTTACTTGTTTTATACACTGTTAAACTTTCTGTGGGCCACAAATCCAGTCTTCAAATATTTTTGTTTACAGATAATAAAAATGAATACAAAATTAGGCAAATTTTCTGGAGTAGTTACAGGAAAATTGTTTTCTCTTTAATTCTCTGATTGATTAAGAAGGCTTTGTCTAGCTCCAACTATGTCATCCAGTTACATGGATATTATTAAGAGGTAGCAAAAATTATTTTTAAAATGCTACATTTAAAATTAAAATATGTAGATTTACTTTTATTATGCAACCTGTATTCCTGATTTTCTCATGGGATGAGTGCAATATGTCATTCAAGTAAGTATAATAGTGTATCATAAATGCATATATAATTGACAGGGCTTAAGAGGTGAAATAATGTGTAATCAGTACATTTAAAAATTCTAAGATATTTTATAAAATAAAAAATAGATTAAACAATTATTTGGGCCTAAAAGCTAGCTCTCAGTCTTGACCTTTGAACTATTTGAATAAAAGAGGAATAATTAATTGTTTAAATAATATACTAAGTTATACATTTTTATTGTGGCAAGAACACAACATAAGAGCTACCCTCAATAAATTTTCAAGTGCCCAATAAAATATTGTTAATTATAGACACAATGCTATATAGCACATTTGTAGAAAATTTTCATCTTGCATAACTGAAGTTTTCTACCCAATGAATAGCAGCTCTCTAACTTAAGTACTTCAAATAAGTAAAATAATGCAATATGTGTCCATCTGTGATTAACATTTCAATTAGCATAATAATCTTCAGTTTCATTCATGTGTTGCACATGGCAGAATTTCTGGGTTTTTTTAAGCTGAATAATATTACATTGTGTGTGTGTGTGTGTGTGTGTCTGTGGGTGTGTGTGTCTGTGTGGGTATTTCCTGATCTACTCATCTGTTGGTAGACTTTTGAGGTTGTTTTCATATATTAATTATAGTAAATAATCCTGCAGTGAATATGGGAGTGCATATATATTTTAAAGATTCTAATATATTTCTTTTGGATATACCCTTAAGTGGTAATGTTGGAGCATATAGTTCTATTTTTATGTCTTTGAGTAACTGGTATACTGCTTTCCATTATCAGCCACACCGTTCTACATTTCCATCAATAGTGTACCAGGATTTCAATTTCTCCACATACTTACTAACACTAATTCCCTCTCTCTCTCTGACTTTTTTTTATACCCTTGCTAACAGCTGTGAGATAACATGTCATTGTGATTTTGCTTTACATTCCCCTGATGATTAGTGATTTGAGCATATTTTCATTTGTATGTAGGCATGTAGGTCATTTGTATATAGGGCCATATGCCATTTGTATGTCTTCTGTGAAGAAATGTCTCTACCCATTTTATAATGTGGTTATGTGTGTGTGTGTGTGTGTGTGTGTGTGTGTGTGTGTGTGTGTGTGTTTGCTATTGGGTTGCAGGAGTTTCTAAATACATTGACTATTAATCACATATATCAAGTATATAGTTTGCAAACATATTATTTCATTCTACATGTTGCCATTTTTATTGTTTTCTTTACTGCACAGAAAAATTTTAGTTTAATATTGTTTAATTAGTTTAATTTGTCTAATTTTGCTTTTGTTGTTTCTGCTGTTGGTATCATATTTAAGAAATTATCACTTAGCCCAAAGTCTTAAAGCTTCTCCCTTAATTGCAAGTTATAATTTAATTTAGCTTATTTTTTAAAAAGAAACATTGAATAAGGTAATGTGGTGAAAGAAAATACATCTGTTTCAAGACATGTTTGTTATTCATTACAGTTATTAATGAAATCTACTGACTTATTATTTACATTTAAATAATTGATTAGATAAATCAGAAACGCATATTCCTACTGTAAAATATATAGTAAGTTAAATAATATACTCATATAAGAATAAAATACATACAGATGCATATACATATATATGACTCCAACATAAGAAATCTACCTACAAAAAAAAAGCCCTAGTTCAGGCTATAAATATATTACTACTGTGGAATATGTAGTCTAAGTTAAATAATATACACACATGAGAATAAAATACATACACATACATATGCATATCCATGACTCCATCATAAGAAATCTACATCCAAAAAAGCACTGGACCTGATGACTTTTTAGCTGAATTCTACAAAACATGCAAGGAGGGTCTTATGCCAATCGTATCCAAAGTATTTTGGTCAATAAAGAAAGATGAACTCTCCGCAAATCAGTTCATGAAGCTAACATCACATTGATACCCAAAGCTGGAAAAGACCCAACAAGAAAGCTAATTACAGGCCAACCTCCTTGATGAACACAGAAGCAAAAATTCTCAATAAGATTCTAGGAAATCAGATCCAGCAATCAACTCAAGAATCATCCACCATGACCAAATAAGTTTCATTCTGGAGAGACAGGGCTGGTTCAACATCCGCAGCACCATAAATGTAATTAAATATATTAACAGACGCAAAATCAAGAATCACATGATTATATTATTAGATGCAGAAAAATCTTTCAACAAAATTCATCATCCCTTCTGATATAAACCCTTGAACACCTAGACATAGAAGAAACATTCCTAGAAACAGTAAGAGTCACTTATGATAAACCAACAGCCAACATATTGTTTAATGGACAGAAGTTGAAAGCAATCCCTCTAAAAAGTGAACAAGACAAGACTGCCCCCCATTGCCCCGCCTGTTCAACATAGTATTGAACATCTAGCTACAGCAATCAGGCAAAATAAAAAATTAGGGCTATCCAATTAGGGAAAGAAGAAGTTAAGCTATCCTTCCTTGTGGACAATCTGATCCTATACTTGAAAACCCAAGCGAGTCTGTTAAAAACATTCTTGCACCGATAGATGACTTTGGTAAAGTTTCAGGGTACAAAATCAATGTGCAAAAGACATTTGCATTTCTATACACCAGCAGCAAAAGGCAAAGAACCAAATAATCCTATTCACAATAGCCACACAAAAATGAAACACCTTGGCATCTACCTAACCAGAGAAGTGAAAAGCCTTTACAAAAAGAACTACAAAACACTGCTCAAATAAATCAAGCATGGAACAGAAGAATCAATATTGTCAAGATGTCTATTCTATGCAAGGCAGTATACAGATTTAATGCAAATTACTAACATCATTCTTCTCAGACCTAAAAATGAGTACAGACATTCATATGGAAACAAAAAAGAGCATTAATAGCCAAAACAGTACTAGATAAAGGAACAAAGCAGAGGATATCACACTTCCAGACTTTAAGCTCTACTATGAGGCTACAGTAATCAAAACAGCCTGGTACTAGTACTAGAACAGGCATATAGACCAATGAAACAGACCAGAGATTCCAGAAGCAAAAGCTCAGTCTCTTAGCCAACTCATCTTTGACAAAGCCATCAATAATAACCACTGGGGAGAGGAGACTTTATTTAGCAAATGGTTCTAGAAAAACTGACTGACATGAAGAAAAATGAAACGGGACCCCTACCTATCACCACATACAAAAAGCAACTCTAAATGGATCAAATACCTAAACATAAAACTTAAAATTGTAAGAATTGTAGAAGAAAATGCAGGAAACACTCTTATGCACATTGGAGTAAGCAACCATTTCTTGATCAGATCCCCAAAAGCATATGTCATAAAAATATAAGATAAAGTTGGACCTCATCAAACTGAAAAACTTCGGCCCAGCAAAAGAAATGATCAAGAGAGCAGGGAGGCAACACCAAGGATGTAAAAAATATATGTTCTAATTGTATATGTGACAAATGCCTAACATCCGGTATCTACAAAGAACTCAAATGAGTCAAAAGGAAAACAAAACAGTGAACAGCTGATTAAAAAATGAGCAGAGGATATAAATAGATCTCAAAAAAAGACACCTGAGCAGCCAACAGATACATGGGGGAAATGTTCAGCTCAATAATTCCAGAGAAATGCAAATCAAAATTACACTGAGATACCACCTAACCCCAGTAAGAATAGTCATCAGTAATAAATTAAAAAAAAAAAAAAGTTGCTGGCATGGATGCAGAAAAAAGGGGAGATTTCTACACTATTGGTGGAAGTGCAAAGCAGTCCAACATCTATGGAAAATAGTGTGGCAATTTCTAATGAAACTAGAAGATGATCTTGCATACGATTCAGCAATCCCACTTTTGGGAATATACCTGGAGGAACATAAATCTTTCTACAACAAACACACCTACACATGCATGTTATTGCTGCACTATTCACAATAGCAAAAACATAGACCCAATCCCATTGTCTATCAAAAGTGGTGTATAGCCATAAAGAAGGATGAAATAATGGACTTTGTAACAAATTGGATGGAATTTTAGATCATCATACTTAGTGATCTACCACAGAAACAAAGATCCCAAACCAGGGGAAGTGATAACTAGTTGGAAGCCCAAACATCACCTGCACATAGATTACTTATGTATCTACTCTGACTTTTACCTCACATCTCTATAATAAAATAACATTATAAATAAAGAAACATTGGGTAAAGTGATGTGTTGAAATAAAATACATCTACTTGAAGAGTTATTGTCATCCATTACTGTTATTAGTGAAAATTACTGGCTTCTCATTTACATTTAAATGACTGATTAGATAATTTAGAAAGATTATAATTCTAAAAAAGTTATAACATATTCTAAGTTAATTAATATGCATATATGAGGATAAAATACATACTCATGCATACACATATATTACATATATGCATATACACATATAAATTATATTATATATTACCTCTTTTCTGCAAATATAAGTAAAATATACAAATGTAAAGATAGATAACTTTGTAGACAAATATCTCAAAATATCAAAAGTATTTTAAATTATTGTAATTTTTGGTAGATCTTAGTATAGAAATTAATATCAGCTAGCTTTTTTTGGTATAATGTCTATATAGTCCCTATCAGTTTCAAATATAAGATAAGAATTATTCATTTTTAATAACTTTGAAATGGTTGACGGTGGAAGCACTAAGATCCTACCTCCTTGTACAAAAGCATTTACAGTCTCCTCAGATTATCATAATTTGTACTGAGAATGTCTGAAATCACAAGATGTTTAGGACAATTGGTATTAATAGTTTATTTAAGTTATCTCCATGTAAAATGAGTAATTATGATAACCAAAACCTAATGTTTTTCTCTCATCTCTAGTTCCTTAGTTTAAGGAATAGTCACTTTTGCTTGATTTTTTTTTTTACTTTATCTTCAAGTCTTCTTCATTATATTGTTTGTTATGCAAACTTTTTTTGAAGAATCAAGTATATAATTATTCCACTTTTACTTTTAGAGTTCTAAACAATATGCCATTACCTCAAGTTAAAAATTGTATCTTCAATAAGTCTCACAATATATGGTTTCCACATCTTCAGTTTTGTTTTGAGTCATTCTCTGTCTCATTCTTCATGACTTTATTTTCTTTATATGACATGATACATTCTTTCATAATTTAAGTATATTATTCATTCTCTTTCATTTCCCTGAGACATTTTCCCTCCACAATCCCCTGTTCTCCACACAGAGACTAGCTTGAACAATTTTTTTTTAATCTTATTTCACATCCTCACTATCTACATAATTTTATATCCCTTCCCCACATACTGCCACAGTTCATTGTATTTTCCCTACTCATTTCACTTGTCCAAATTGTTGCCTGTTTTTTTGCATTACCACATTGATGCTGGGTTCCAAGAACTTACTGTTAATATCAGAAAACCTAGAACATAATGTAAGCTAAATTAATGCTTTCAAAGCTGAAGCACAAATTGTAGGAAGATGCTGAGGGTTATAAGTAATATAGATACAAAGTAAGTGGTCTCAGTATTCATTTTCAACTTCTATTGTGCCTCTTTCAAACATAGAAGCTATAAAATATAAACAAATTATCATAGACACACTTTATTTAGAATTCTGGATGAAAATTACATTGCATTAGTTAAGTACATTTATAAGATAATTAAAAATGTGAAAAGCAGATATTTTTTTTTCCTGCTTTAAAATTGTATACTAATGAGCAAAATTGAAAATATGATTTTTGAGTCAGTATTGATTATGGGTGTTGTACTCAACATTCCCACATCAAGTTTTTTTTTTCTTAGAAAGCAAGAAAAAGATATGGAAACAGATAATGGATTGTTGTCTATTCCATTTTCTTTTTTACTGAATTTTGGCAAGTTTGTTTATTTGTTCACTAGTTATGAGGGTAGCTTATTGAGTCCATTCCTGAGATTCTCAAACATTGTTTAAAGAGTATTGTAGCAGCCTGGTGAGACCTCATCTCTACAATAAATCAAAAATTAGTCGGGCATGGTAGTGCTCACCTGTAGTTCCAGCTACTTGGAAGGCCGAGGCGGAAGGATCGCCAGAGCCCAGCAGATCGAGGCTGCGGTGGCCGGGAGCGGCCACTGCACTCCAGTCTGGGCGACAGAGTGAGACTCCAACTCAAAAAAAAAAAAAAAAGAGTATTGTAACCCTATTCACGAGGAAGGATCTCCGGAGCCAGCAGGTCCAGGCTACGGTGGCCGGGAGTGGCCACTGCACTCCAGCCTGGGCAACAGAGTGAGACTCCAACTCAAAAAAAATTAAATAAATAAAATAAAAATAAAAATAAATAAAAACATGGAACCAACCCTGCTGTCCATCAAAAGTAGACTGGATTTTTAAAAAGTGGTACATATACACAATGGGATATTATGCAGTCATAAAGAAGGAAAAGTATATGAACTTCACAGCAAAGTGGTTGGATTTAGAGTCTGCAGTACTCAGTGATCTGTCACAGAAACAAAGGACTGAGTACCACATTTTCTCACTCATAAGCAAACCATGAACATTTATCATAATTCTTTTTTTTTTTTTTAATTTTTAATTTAATTTTTTTTTATTGTGATACTCTTTTTTTTTTTTTTTTGAGTTGGAGTCTCACTCTGTTGCCCAGGCTGGAGTGCAGTGGCCACTCCCGGCCACCGTAGCCTGGACCTGCTGGCTCCGGAGATCCTTCC
>CAUYQG010254232.1:0-31308 GCA_963574415.1 Tarsius wallacei
ATCATCAGAGTTATTTCTGGTTAAACATGCTAAATTATTAGAGGGGAAGGTAATGGCGTCTACAGCTCCCAAACACATCCTAGAGGTCTCGGGGTCCACGGCCCTCCCTGATTTCTAAGGTTCAGTGGGCCTCCTTGGCCGGCTGCCAACAGAAGGTCAATTGTCTCCCATACTAAAAACAAATTACACATAATCATAGACACATACACAAATTGCAATTCTGCATTCCTTTGTTGCTACCGTCCTAATGCTCTCCTCCCATAACCAAGCTGACTATTTAATTATGAACTCACTGCAATCAGTGTTGACTGGCCTGTCCTTGTCACCATATGAGATGGTGCCATCCAAGTGCTGCTGGTCCCCTAATTGTTACTATCACTAGATTTTTTGTTTGTTTGTTTGTTTTTGAAGGCAAGCCGAGCAAGGACACAGGAATTTATTCAGTCCAAGCACAGAAGGGCCTGCCACCCAGCGGGTGACCCCCTACAGGCCTCCGAGGCAGGAGCGCCTGGCCCCTGCCCGCCCCACGGAGCAATACTGAGCTGGAGTCACTATTACCAAAATATACGTCTATCACGATAAAAAACCGCGATGCTACCCCTCATGTCACAACAGGTATAAGAAATTATAAATATCTACACCTTGCCACACTCCTGATGGGAACTCAGGATCCTGGAGTCCCTGGGGAACAGGGCCGCCCTGGGAGGCTGGGGGTTAAGACTAGGACGCCTCTGCCACTGGGGTCCCAGCGTTGGAGGCAGACAAGACAGAAACCCAGAGGTTCTGGTCCAAGATCTGGAGGAAACCCCAAGAGTCAGAGTGAAGGCTGGAGTAAGGCCGCTGGGGTAGGTGGTGGGACATGCCCTCTGGCTGGGCTTCTGGACACGGGGTCCCACCTGTGATGGGAAGACAGGGAGGGAGGCAACAGCATACAGGGAACACCAGACAATTCAGGGACACGCATACACGGGTCTCACTATAAAAGGTAGAAAACTATCTCTTGCATACAAAGGAGATTGGATATTTGGTTGCCTGAAGCATCGCTAGGCAGGGTGGCTGTGGCAAGTATGATAAAAGGCAGGCTGGAGGGCGCCGGGCCAGTGCCAGTGGTATGATTACTGGGTCGTGGTGCCCTAGTCGGGCACACAATCCTGGGCCTGGCCTCGGCCCTGCTCAGGGACCACCCCAGTCTCGAGGCCTGGCGTGCTCACCTCAGGAAGGCAGGCTTTTAAGACACAAGAAGGCTGTGGTCAGCGCCCACCTGCGGCCTGCCTGCGGGGCAACAAGGCCGGCCTGGGCCTGGCACGGGTGAACTCCCACTGTGGCAGTCACCAAGAGCCTGAGTTGCCACTCATCACCGCAGGGTTAGCAAGGTAAACTAGATTTAATTTTTTTAAAAAACAGGTAAACTGATTCTCTAAAAAAAAAAAAAAAAAAATCTCTGGTCTATTAAGGTCACTTCAGCTGCTTTTTAAAGTGACTTTTTTTTTCTGGAATGATGGAAGTTGTCACCAGGGGCCCGGCCGTGGGCCCCTCGCCTCTAGATGATGGACCCGGAGAAGGAGACCCACAGGTGGTGGTTCTCCCCGAGGTCGTGGTTGTGCAGGTCGATGAGGGCCTGGACCACCTTCTCCAGGGAGGCCATCTGGATCAGTGCCATCATGCGTGTCCCTGAACTGTCTGGTGTTCCCTGAATGCCGTCCTCTCCCTGCCTGTCCTCCAGTCACAGGTGGGACCCCATGTCCAGAGGTCCAGCCAGAGGGCATGTCTCGCCACCTACCCCAGCGGCCTTCTGGAAGACCCAGAGCCCCTTGACAACACCCCCGTGGCTGGAGAAGAGGACCTTGAGATCTTCCTCAGGTATGGAGGGCAGGATATTGGAGAGGTGCAGAGTGGCCAAGGGCGGGAAGATGTTCTGGAAGATCTTGGAGTCGGGCTTCTCGAAGCAGTGCAGGAGCAAGTTGCCGTAGTCCTTGGTGAGACCCTGGTCCTCCTGGCCCTCGCGTGGCAGCTGCACGTTCTGATGCTTGGATAGCATGATGCGGATGGGCTTCCCATGCAACTTGTGCCTGTTCAGGTGGCTCATGGCCAGCTGGGCCTGGCTCCCATTGGCCATCTGCTCAGGATCTTCACCCGCTGCTATCACTGTAGACACTGGAGAGAATAAAGAGGCTTTGGGACATGACTTTCTCGGGGTTCAGGTTGCTGACCAGCAGGGCGGAGTTGCCTGTCCCCGCCAGGCCTGGTATGGCGATGTGATCCGCAGCCACCACCGCTGACGCTGCTGATGGTAATGGCCAGGGGAGCCAGGGCTCTGTGGACGCTGGAAGGGAAAGGCCTGCGGCCTGAGGGATGGCAAAGGTGGGAGGGAAACCAGCTCCTGCATATGCGGAGGCTGAGATTATACCAGGAGCACCAAAGGCGGCAGCCGTGGTCTGGTCCAGCAAGGGCTAGCTCTACCCTGAGGGCAAGTCTGGCCGTGTAGTTATGGCTTTGTCATTATTGTACTTGACGTTGAGGCTAGTGAGCTTGGAGCAGTCTATATGCAGCGTGCAGCAGGCATTGTAGATGTTTTGCCCGTCCAGGGACAGCTTGGCGTGCTGTGCGCTCAAAGGGCCTGCATACTGCAGCAGGGCCTGGAACTGGTTGTTCTTGGTGAAGGTGATGATATCTTGAGGACAGTGCCAAACTTGGAGAAGATCTAGTGCAGCACTTCGAGATTCACAGGGTAGACGAGGTTCTCCACGATGATGCGCAGCACAGGGGGCTCTGCCCAGCCATCGACATTCCTGCGTTCATGGCAGCTGCCGAGGCGGCCAAGGCCAGGTTTCCTGATTGCATTGAGTTCACCGCCTGCAGGGCAGCCTGGGCCCGGTGCCTGGTTGGGGAAGCTGTCGGTCTTGAACTCCTTGTGGTTGGAGAACTGAATGTAGATAGGCTGGCAGCACGGCATGGGCCCCACCAATGTGTAATAGTTGACCATGGTGTAGGCCGCCTCCTCCGTGTTCATTTCGATGAAGGCCTGATTCTTGCCCTTCAGCATCAGCAAGTTGGTGGCCTTCCCAAAGGGCAGCCCCAGGGAGATGACCTCGCCCTGTGTGACATTACCCGGGAGATTGCAGATGGATCACACGTGAGGGCACCCCAGTGCTCCTACCATCGCCTTTGAACTTCTTGCTGTCATTCCGTTGGCTGTGGAGGCTGAGTTGCTGCTCATGACAAAGGGCCCGTTGGTGATGCAGGAAGAGGAGAGCTCGTCCGATCCCTGCTTTGTACCAACTGCTATGTCTGGGATGATGCCGTCCATGGCACACAGACCTGCGGGGCCGGAGTGGAGGTGCTGGGATCTAGATTTTTTTCATTTGCTCTCTCTCTTGCATCCACTTCTTTCCTCCCTTGACTTCCTGAATTGCACCCCCTCTTGATTGAATTACCCCTCTGAGCGGTTTCTCAGCCTTCTTTGTTAGTCTTCTGACAACTTAGTTAAATGTTGATCTGTCTAAAGGTTCTCTGGCTCTCCTGGAAATTCACTTCTTATGTCCTCTCTAAGTCATTCAGTCCTGTGGTCTTGGAAAACATCCTCACTCCAATTCAGTCATCTACTCCGGCCTCAAGGGCTAGTGACATTTCCTTCTCAGTCAACCAAAAGCGTGTTGTACATTGGGTTCCTGAAAAAGCAGTTTAAAAATTTGCCCTAGAAAATTGTTTAGGGAGTGCTGTTCAAAGCCACAGTTGTAGAAGGAAAGGAAGAAAACATTTTGGGCAAAGAAGAAGTTGGGCTGCAATGCATTTCCAGGCCCCCGCTAACCTCTGAGAAATTCTGGAGCTGGAATGGTCCTTCAGTATGGTCCCCTAGTTGGGGCAAAGGAGCTGGGCTTCTATACCTGGCAATAATCAGCACTGGATTCAGCTGCCTTTTAAAAAGGGACTTGACTTCAGTGAGGAGGTTCTTTTAAGCAACAGGTAATTCTAGAGAGGAATGCCAGCCAGAACACTCAGTAAGTCCTTTAATCCTGAAGGGAAATCTGGTCAGCCAAGCACAATGTCTATACTTAACATGTCTATAACTGTATCCTTTATTTTTTCTATAAGTGTATCACTTCTCTTGCAATTCTACATTTGTTGAATTGCTCACCTATTTAGTAACCCTTATCGGATTCAAGGGGAATCCCTGAGTGTCTTCACTTGGCCCTTGTTAGCAGCTGATTCAAACCCACGTCTCTCCATTGTCCATTGTTAATTTTTCACCTGTCTTTTCTCTTTTTTCCCCACCCTCCTGCCGGGGCCTAACACAAATGCACTGACCTGAACATCTGCTATAGGCTCTTAATGGTTACCTCAGACTCATGTCTTGCACCCTTCCTGTCTATCCTCCTCTCTACTTACACCGTGATATTTCTACAATGTATAACTAACCATATCAGTCTTCTGTTTAGACAATGGCACTCCATCGTCCTTTGTATAATTTTCAACCTTCCCATCATGGTATGAAATTTTGCCAGTCTCAACTGAAACCCATCGTCCGGCTATTCAGAAATGCTTGCAGTCCTTATCAGGCTATTTCATATCACTATGCCTTTGATCATGATACTCCTACTGTCCGAAGTATTCTTTCATCTCACTTCCTAGGCACTTGAGAATGCCTATTCATCGTTCAAGCAGGAACCCTCTGTGCAGCCGTTCCTGGCTGCTTTGACCCTTCATCTCATTCTTTATTTTTATTTATGACCCCATCATGCCCCAACATATTGCTATCTTAGTATCTATAATTCTTTTTCTTCTTTTTTAAGAGACAATGTCTCACTCTGTTACCCAGGCTGGAGGGCAGTAGTATGATAATAGTTCACTGCAACCTTGGACTCCTGGGCTCAAGTGATCCTTCTGCCTCGGCATCCTGAGTAGCTGAGACTACTGATGTGTACTTCCACACCTAGCTGAATTTTTTTTAATATAGTGATGAGTACTCATTATGCATGGTCCTCCTGTCTCAGCCTCCCAAAGTGCTGGGGTTACAGGCATGAACCACTGAACTGGGCTGATAATTCCCAGTTATACTCTTTGTATCCATATCTATCTGTTCTACTATTTGTGTTTTCTTTGAAGGCAGAAATGTGTCTGATTTATTTCTGAGAAGCATGTAAGAAGCATATTAATTAATGATGAATGAAAAGATCTAGTGGCTAACAGAATACATTTGAAAAACGACAAAACAAAAAAGCTTGGTTTTGTAACTTTCTTCAGTAATGCCCAACAGCCTCATGATAAAAAAAGGAAAGCAATAGTATGAAATACTCAGAGTAAAGAACAGAAAAATTGGATCCATTGGATGGATAAGGCATGGAAGAGACTGAGGCACGTGGTAAGAGCTTTACTCAAATGAGGCAATAGTCAGAGGTGAATGAACCTTCAGCCTCCCGGATAAGCTGCCAGGTCAGAGGAGCTCCAGGAATTGGAGGATGAAAGGCAGAATCAGTAAATATCACCAGTGGAAAGGCAAGAAGGAAAAAAACCTTTTGGAGATGAAGCAGTTTAGAGGATGACAAAGTCCAAGTCACAGTCTTAAATGTAGACAACTTAAGGAGAGGGTAATGAAAATAACGGTTGTTTTCACTGAGGAAACTGACAATCTTTGGGGTCAGGGGCTAACTGGGTTATTAATAAAGTGACTATATATCCTGGTTTCCTTGGGCTCATCCTGGGTTATGCTTGCTCTTTCAGCATAATTATTAAAAGCTTTTTTTTTTTTTACTCTCAAAAGAGTCCTTGTTTAGATGATAAAGTATATGGTCACTTTAGTTCTTATTAACCTCCACAACAGCATGATAATACTTAGTGTAGCTAAGATAAGCCTATTCTTCTAGACTTTGGGAGAAAAATCAGTCTGTCAGAATTAGAATTAAAACATAGTAGGGGGTTTAAAGAATACCGATTGCAATTTATCATGAGACAATAACAATGAATGCATGTTTAATTATAGCACATATAACAAATAGAATTTTTAAATTTTACATTTTACACAAAGCCATAGGCTTTCTGTAGTATGGGTTCTGCCTTTTTATGTTTCCAAGAATAGAGTGAATTAAACTAAATTATAGGAGCCTCACATGAGGCTAAATAATTTACTCTTAAAGGGGAGTCTGTCAGCTTCAAGATGTTCTCAAATATAATTGCAGCCCTCTGTAGGAGAAAGAACACGGAATGAAATCAGAGGACCTAGGCTGGCTTCTTACCAGCTAACATGAAAATAACCAAATTAATTAGCCTCTCTAAGCCCATTTCCTCACTAGTAAAAGGGGATAATATTCAACTGACCTCTCACAGGGGTCGTGGTGAGGCCCAAATTAAATAATGGAAAATTCATTAGAAGACTGAACTGATGTAAGTATGCTAAATATCCTCACACACACACACACACACACACACACACACACACACAACTATAGGTGAGTTATTAGTATTTTTGTTTTGAATTAATTTGAATATTTTTATGTAGTTATAGAGTTAAATACATTCGTCACCATTAATATAAAAATAAATGAATTGCTCATGATTTACAAACTCATTTCATGAAATGAAATGTAGGAAGAACACTGGGAGTAACTGTAACCCACAGTTGCCTTGTTAGAGATGTCTTCTCATTTCCCATGAAAGATAGAGTAATTAGTGAACCAAAGGCCTGATGAGAAAATGAGGTAATTTTTGGAGACAGAAATATCCGATTCATTCTTTTATAAGTGTTTTAGCCATTAAAACCCTCAACCTAGTCACCACAAGGTCAACCGTCTTATAGATTAACTCACTCAATCCATGTCAGAGGTTAGGAAGTCTCTGGCGAGAACAGCTGTTGGTCATTTGTCTTTCCACATCAAAGACCCAGGAAGATTCTTTAATAAATTAGGGAGATAATAAGGAGATGAAATTAGTTCTTGGTATAGAGAAAATACATATCACAACACCAGTTTTGCTATAATGAAAATGGGAAGTATTAAAAATCAATTGGTGCAGTAAGTATTCTAGAAAATCTGTTACTGATGAAAAAGTATATGACTATTTGATTTTTTTAGATTCTACCAAGACACTTTATTCTAACTTTGAAAATACACCAAAAATGATATTTAAGTTGCCACATGGAAGTTTATATTGAAAAATTATTTATTTTTATGCAAAGTATAGATTTTTCCAGGAGTCAACTTTAATTGATAGAGACACTTTACTCTTGCACACAGTTTGCAGTAAGCTGCAGCCTAGAATATTAGGAAAAGAATGTAGACTTTTTGAAAATGAATATACTTTTGTAAGGAAAATAAATATATTTTAAATGCCAGCGAAGGACTAGGATTAGTTCTAGGCATATTGATATGATTTATGGCATTTCATTCTCATAGCGATTTATAAGGAGGTAGGGGTAATTCCGACTTCCACTTTTCATTAAGGGAAGATACAGCTAGGTTAAGTTAGAAGTGATGGTTGACAGAATTCTTAAGATTCCCTTCCCCCCATTCCAGCTCCCTGATTATTTAATCAGGCACTTACCTAGGTAGTGCTATGAAGGGATTTTGCAGTTGTGATTAAAGTACCAAATTAGTTGACCTTAAGACACGAAAATCATCCAAATGGACCTGTTCTAATCACACGAGCCTTTTAAAAGGCAGATGCAGAAATCAAGAGAGAGTTGAAGTGGGAGAAGGACTGCGCTTGCTCCTGCTGTTCTGAGGAGGGAAGGACCATGTGAGTGTGGGCAGCCTTTAGGAGTAGAGAGTAGACCCAGGTGATAGCCAGAGAGTTAATGGGGACCTCAGTCTTACAACCATAAAGAAATGAATTCTTCTCCCTAACTCTTCAGGTAAGAGCTCAGCCTGGCCAACACCTGAATTTTGGTCTTTGGAGGCCCCAAGCAGAGGATCTGGTTAAGCCATGCCAGACTTCTGAACTGCAGACTTGTGAGGTAATAAATGGGTGTTCTTTTAAGTTACTAAACATGGGGTAATAGAAAACGCATGCAGAAGCTTGAAGTCAGAGTAAGTAAGCAATAGATCTAAGATTTAGCCCCATTCAGCATTGAGTATTGTGATAAAAATAGATGAGAAGACATGCAGATTGAGCTGAAGAAATTTTGTTTATTAATTTTACATTCATTCATTCATCTACCAAATATTTTTGTCCATCTTTAATATGGTAGGCCTATGGCTGTAAGGCTATAGAGGTTTTTAAAAAAATCCAGCTTCTTTCCTTAAAGGGTTGACAATTTAAGGGCTAGGGGGAGAAAGCAAATCAATTAGGGCAGAGCAGTGTGTCTCTTAAATACTATGAAATGATAGGTTAGCAGTTATGGTAGCCCAGATGCTTTTAGTATGATTTCTAACTGTGTTGCCTGTGGTAGGCAGATAATGGTCCCAAAGATATCCTTGTTCTAACCCCTTGAACCTGTGAATATATTGCGTTACATGACAAAGAAAAATTAAAGATGCAAATGAAATTAAGGTTGTTATTCAGCTGACCTTAAGATAGGGAATTATACAAGATTATCTAGATAGGCCCAGTGTAACCACAAGAGTCCTTAAAAGTGGAAGAGAGAGGCAGAAGAGAAAATCAGAATACTATGATGTGAGAAAGACTGGACAGGAGAGTGATAGCTTTAAAGACAGAGAAAGGGGCCACAAGTCAAAGTATGTGGGGAGAATCTAGAAACTGGAAAAGACAAGGAAATTGATTCTTATCCTCTAAAAATGGGGAGATAGTTGAAGAGACACTTTGCCAAAGAAAATACACAAATAGTCATTAAGGACATGAAAATATGTTTAACATCATTAATTATCAGGAAAATGCAAATTAAAACCACAATGAGATACAACTATATACCTAGAATGACTAAATTAAAAAAGAATGATAATGCCAAGAGTGGATGAGGATGTGGTTTTTCACACATTGCTGGTGAAAATACAAAATGGTATAACCACTCTGAACACAGTTGGCAAGTTTCTTATATGTTAAACATATACTTACCCCCGGCCCAACAATTCCCTTCCTACTGTTTATCCAAGAAAAGTAACATGTATGTCCAGATGTGGTTATACCACTTTTATTCATAGTCAACCAAACTGGAAACAACCTATCAACCGGTGAGTGGATAACAAGCTGTGGTATATCCATATAGTAGAACACTATAGCAGGAATACAAAGCACTGAACTATTGATACACACAACATTCTGCTAAGTGAAAGAAGTCATACACAAATGACCACATATTGCATAATTACATATGACATTTGAGAAAAGGCACACTATAGTGATGGAAAGTAGATCACTGGTTGCTAGGGACTTGGGATGGGGGAGGTGATTGCAAAGGGTCTTGAGGAAACTTTTGGGGATGATGATATTACCTAGCTTGTTTGTGGCGGTGGTTAATAACTATATATTTGTAAAAATGCATTCATCTATGCACTTAAAATAAAAAAGGATTATATATAATTTATACCTCAGCAAATTTGATTTACACTCTTCCCTCCCCCCAAAAGAAAATAAGTAGCAGCACATGGATTAAACAAGGCACTGACCAACTTCCCAAATGTAATCCCCCTCAATAAAAGAAAGCTTCTTAGACGCATAAGGGAAGGAAACGCATACATGTGCAGAGCTTTATAACTGCTGCTCATGCATTAAAATTCAGCTGTCTCGTAGTTGATTAAGTGCTTAGGTAAAAAAAAAATGCAGCTGTAGTGTACATTTCTTTGGTTTATTGAATCAATGTGTAAAACTTAAAAAGGGATATTTTAATTAAATATAGGAACCCAGAGATGAATTAGGATAGGCTGAAAGAAAAAATAGGAAATGTTCTCACATTATCTTCATGAACAAAATGCGCTCAGATAAACACTTTGATGCACAGTAAATAGTATATTGAGAATTACACAATAGTGTGCTGAAATGAGTGTGATTTATCTCGCTCAACAATCAGGAATAGACTTTTAAAGGACTTTTTTACTAAAAAGAGAAACATTTTCATGCCTCTAAAGTGCTCTAAGCTCCTCAGAGAAAAATGCTAAGTACAGGGTATTATTATTTCATGAGCTTTGGGCTTACTTTGACAGTCATTATAGTTGTTCCATTTATAATATGCTGGGACTGCTTCCATAAGTGCATCTTTTGTGTGTGTATTTGTAATTCATTAAAAGAACGCACTGTTTGGGGGAAATGCCCTTTCAGGGATATGGGGATTGAACTTGTGAGAAGGCAGCTATTTTGCCCAAATTACTTAGTGCCATCTGAGGGCATAGAGAAGGTCAGTCCCAACAGGAGATCTTGGCATGGTGTCTTCTGTATCAAAATAAGGTTTCAGCGACTCCCTATGAATTATTTATAAGAGAGAGATTTTGGAGAATTTTATTTTGTGGACAGCTCTTTTGAGGATATAATTTGGCAAGGAGATATCATCCTTGCCTCTTATTCTATAAAAAGGCCTGAAGACTGTAAATGAGAAACCATTAGATTCGAAAATCATACTTTTATTTTACTTACAAATTTTATCATCTAAGGGGGAAAAAACCCAATCCGATTATTTGTTAATCTCCTTCAATCGCAGTATATTTCATTTGTAAATGCAGTATGCCTCTCGCTGTTTTAATAGGCATATCTGCCTCCTCCTTTGGGAGTTTGTGATCGTAGTCAACAGCCATAAACTGTGAAGATGTGACAGGATGTTTCATCTCATTAAGATGCCACACAACCAGGAGTCCTTCGTCTGCCTTCTTACATCTGATTTGTGCTCCTCAAATATGACCTTTAAGGCTCTCATTGCTTTGCAAACACATTGCACGTCCCAAGAGCACATAATTAAGTGGGTCACATGCTTCCTAGTGCATATTAGTGCTTGCCTTTCGACACACATTGCCTCGGTTTCACTGTGGGAAAATTCTCTTTTTCATAAGACATTCTTAGTTAAGTTCTTGGCACTTCCCACAGAAAAAAATGTCCTTGATATGTTGTGGGAATACTTAAGGTCATTTGGGAATTCATCAGTCATGAGAATAATTGGGCTCACATTTTTTGAATAGTAGAGTCCACTCATACTAACTGTAGTATTGCCTTAGGCTTGTGTTTCTAGAGGTATAAAAGAGCTCTCAAGGATAATAGTTTCAGTTGTACCCTTTGTCAATGAAAGTGTGTCCATAATTTTTGAATAGCACTCTCTATGAAATGTAACAATAAAAAATAAAAAACATTTCAAATGTATTGTGATAATCTTTGACGTTAACAAATTGGTTTGCATAAATGCATATGGATCTGGTAGAGTTTCTATTAATTCCTTTTGGAAATGGTATTTACTATGCATGCTGTAGGGTTTTACAATCAAATACATCAATATACATACTATAATCACTTATAATTTTGCTTTTATAACTTTAGCAACTGAGTATGAATTATTAGCAACAAGATACAATTTTATTTTGATGACTATAATTATTGAATTGTAAAATATTTTAAAATATTTAGTACAAGTAGATTTTTTCTGTTTTCAAATGGGTTATTTTTTCAAATTGACAGATAAAATTGTATGTATTTAGTATAAACAGATTTTGAAAAAAATCAGGATTAGCAGCTCTGTCCTTTTACCCCATCAACACAACTTTTATCCCTTGTAAATTAAGTAAATTTTCTCCACCCAAATAATCAACTGGATTAATCCAAGATGAAGCATTTGTGTCCTAATTAACAGTCCCATTTAATTAAGTTGGATTGCATGACTACCGACTCATTCCTCCTAGTGAGACTAATAAAGAGATATCAACAAAACCCAATTGAGTTTTCACATGATGATCAAGTTAAGCAATCAATAGGAGATAAGCTGGTGGCAATGAAGATACAGAACCCTATAGAACAGTGCTTCTCAGATTTGATGTGCTTACAAATCACCTGGAGATCTTGTTAAAGCAGGGATTTCGATTTAGTCAGGGGTTGGGCCTGAGATTCTCCATTTCTAACAAGCCCCCGGGTGATGCCAGTGCTGTTTGATATGAGGGACCATTGTTGTATCACAGTTTACTATTTGTAAAAGCACTGTGAGTTGGCACACAGTTCAGAAGCACCCCTCAAGGCTGAGCTACCTCCTTTTGTTGTCAAGAAGGAAACACTGAAGAGAAATGTCGCAATGCACTGGGTTCCAAAACATACCATCTGGGTTCAAATGCGCCAGTTTGGCTTCTCCCGTCTTTATCCCCTGCTAGAATTGCTTTGAACTACAGCTGTGGACTTAAGGCGGGATGACTGGTGCTGATTTTATTCTGAAATATATCACTGGGTGTTGGTGACAAGTGAAAAGCATGGCTTAGCTGTGCTATGGACTTAGAAAGGGTGATTTACTTGGGAACCAGGGGTGGGTGGGTGCTGAATTAGACTCTGTTTATGTCTGTGTGTATGCTTGTGTGTGCCCACGGGTGGACTTCCACCTTTAGTCGGGTGGAACTGAACTGAAGTGAGCTTCTTACTTTTACTTTTTTCCTGGAACATGGACTAAAACTTTCATTTAGAATCTTCTCAAATTTCTTTTTACTTTCTTTCTTTCTTTTTTTTTTTTTGAGTCAGAGTCTCACTCTGTCACCCAGGCTGCAGTGCAATCTGGGCTCAGGCAATCCTTTTGCCTCAGTCTCCCAAATAACTGGGACTACAGGCATGCACCCCCACACCCAGCTAATTTTTTGGTTTCTCGCAGAGGCAATGTCTCTATGTTGCCCAGGCTGGTCTCAAACTTCTGGACTCAGGCAATCCTCTCACCTCAGTCTCCCAAAGTGCTGGGATTACGGGCATGACCCACCACACCAGGCCAAATTTCTCCTTTTAATATAAAATAAATTAGGGAATGTTATCCAACTGAAAATTTATAATCAAAAACCTTTAAATAAATTTGTCTGTAATTAATCTTAGGATTATCTATGTAAATATTGGGAAAAAACCCAGCATGGCTTTGAGAAACATATTATTCATTTAACTTAATGGCTGATAGTTTCTCTCTGCAGCCATAGTTTTGGAGTCACTGAATTAAGATAATCTAGCTGATGAATCCCCTGACTTATCACACACATCTAGAGATCCTTCTGTTTTGTTCTCCAGGATGACTGATTTCCTGTAAAGAGTAGAGTGCTCGAAAAGACTGGAGATGATGGACTTAACAGAATCCAGCATGAAGGACTCCTGAAAATTAATATCTTAAAGATGGGAGATAAGGGATGCTTAACCTTTTCTTAATGTAGAAAATGATGAAGAATTGACAATAGAATTCAAAGATTCCATTTCAAAGATTTTTACGAATGCCTCAAGATATTTTTCTGTTTCTATTTATTATCTTTGGCTGGGTGATGTTTCCTTCTAAATATTAAAACAACAAAGCCAACAGTAATATTTGACATCTTAGCAATTCCGCCAAGAATCTGCCACCAACAAGAGACTTCCATGTTTTGAAATAAATCAGTTTCTAATCTCTGATGTGTTCTCTATAACCCATTTCCTTTTCCTCCTAGGCAAACTGTCAACTTTTCCCACCCGCTAGTCGTGCTCATTGTGGCCATGTGACTGAGTTCTGGCTGATAGAATGTAGAAAGAAGTGTGTTCCTTCACTAAGACTGTCGCGTAAAAACTCTCACAATTCTACACGTGCCCTTTTTCCTCTTGTGACTAACTGGAGAGGACAATAGGACTGAGAGAAAGCAGTAGACACAGATGGAAGGAGCCTTTGTCCATGAAGGATGGAGTAGAGGGCTCTCTGGAAAGGAAACTCAACACTGCACTACAAAGTTACTGACATGACAGCTAAGTTTCTGTCGTTCAGAGGCATTACACGTTTTGGATTTGTTTGTAATGCAGTAGTGCAGGTGGTACATAGGAAGTTAAGCCTAATTTTGATGCCTACTCTCTCCATTGAGGAGAGGGACAAAGTTTTCATCTTTGAACATTGGGCAGAATGCCTTGTATCATTAGGTGTTTCCTAAACCTTTGCTGAAGAGAAGTGAATTCGGTGCTGCTGTCTAGATCTTGCTCTTTGTCCTGAGCTAGTGACCCAAAGGATGAAAGCCTATGTCCTGTGCAGACCTGTGTCTAGAAAAATTAGAGCTGTTTCATTAAAAACTTTATATAAGCTGGGCTCGGTGGCTCAGCCTGTAATCCCGTGCCTTGGGAGGCTGAGGTGAGTGAATTGCCTGAGCCCACGGGTTCGAGACCCGCCTGGGCAACTTGGCGAGACCTCATCTCTACAACAAATCAAAAATTAGCCGAGCGTGGTAGTGCGTGCCTGTAGTTCCAGCTGCTTGGAAGGCTGAGGCGGAAGGATCGCCGGAGCCCAGCAGGTCGAGGCTGCGGTGGCCGGGAGCAGCCACTGCATTCCAGTCCACAGAGTGAGACTCCAACTCAAAAAAAAAAAAAAAAAAAAAAAAATTATATAGTGTATGCTTTGTCTACACCTATTGCTAAGGAACTTTGTAAAATTAGGGACTGAATTAATTTATATGTCTGTTTTTTGAATGACTTTCTTCTGTTGCAGTCTAAATTATGCTTTTGTTTAGCAGTAAAGAAAAGGGCCATTATCACTATCTTAGTTATTTTTTGCTATTATTACATTATAGCTGAGACTGAGTAATATATAAAGAACAGAAGTTTTAGTTGTGACAGTTCTGAGACTAGGAAGTCTAAGAGCAACGTTCTGGCAGGTTTGATGTCTGGTAAGTACCTTGTCTGGCTTCCAAGATGGTGCTTAAACCCTGCATCCTGGGGTGGGGGGGGGCGCACTGTTCCTCACATGACAGAAAAGCTGAAGAGCCAAGGAAAAGCAAAAAGGGGAAGAGCTTATCCTTTTACAAAGGCATTAATCCCACCCATGAAAGTGGAGATCCCATAGCCTATTCACCTCTTAAAAGTCCCAACTCCTGTCCTTTGCCCACTTTTTAATTAGGTTGAATATATTTTTTCCTTTCACTTCATTTGAATTCCTTGTAGATACCGGATATTAGGACTTTGTCAGATGCAAAAATTGCAAATATTTTTTCCCATTCTGTGGGTTGTCTCTTTATTGTCTTGATGGTTTCTTTTGCTGTGCAAAACCTTTTCGGTTTGATAAGGTCCCATTTGTTCATCTTATCTTTTATGGCATTTGCTTTTGGGGACTTGGTCAAGAATTCTTTGCCTAAACAGACATTTCTCTAAAGATGACATACAAGCAGCCAACAGACACATGAGAAACTGCTCAGCTTCACTAATCTTCAGAGAGATGCAAATTAAAACTACAATGAGATACCACCTAACTCCAGGAAGGATGACAATCATTAATAAGTCAAAAAACAACAGACAAGTGCAGAGAAAAGGCAACGCTTCTAAATTGGTAGAGTGCAAGCTAGTTCAACCTCTATGGAAAGCAGTGTGGAGACTCCAAAAAATTGACCTTCCATATGATCCAGCAATCCTTCTCCTGGGAATATGCCTGGGGGAACATGAACTGTTCTACAAAAAAGATGCCCGCACATGTATGATTATTGCTGCACGATTCATAATACCAAAAGCATGGAACCAACCTTACTGCCCATCAAAAGTGGACTGGACAAAGAAAATGTGGTACATATATACAATGGAGCATTATGCAGTCATAAAGAGGAACAAAATCATAGACTTTGCAGCAAATTCGATGAAGTCGGAGGCCATAATACTAAGTGAGCTATCACAGAAACAAAGAACCGAATACTGCATGTTTTCACTCATAAGTGGGCTCTGCACATTAGTCATAGTAGCATGAGGGAGGGATCACCAGTTGCTGGGCACTGTTAGGGGAGGGAGGGAGAGAGAAGGATCTGGGGCATGTGGCAACACAAAGGGTGCCTGGGCCACTATCAGGGGGTGTGAGGGTCAGTTAGAAGCCCAAACTTCACCTGCATGCAACCTACTTAGTTAATCCTTAGTTATACCCCATAGCTCTATAATCAAATAGATAAAAATTTTAAAAGTCCAAACTCTTAATACTGTTACAATGGCATTTCAACATGAGTTTTGAAGGGAACAAACATTCGTACCATAGCAATAATACTGTTTCATGGCTAGAAAGCAGGAGAAAAGGATTCCTTGTGTGCTAAAACATACATTAGGTTTTGTTTTCACCTCCAAGAAATTTGCACTTTCTGACAATAGAGGGGGAATCAATTCTAGAATTTTCTCTTCATATTAAAGAAGTCATGATAATATGCTGAATCCTTCTCTATTTTAAGGGATCATTCTCTGGGCCAGGTAGGCTACCTACATTGAACTCTTTATTTGATGACATTTATTTTCCTACATCAAAATGGTGATGTGCTCAGTTATCCAAAAATAAATAAGTTCCTTATTAATTGTATAAGGTATCTAAGTAGACACTGCATAGATACTCAAATAGAAATGGTTCCTGCTTTTTGTAAACCTGTACTGTAGACAGAAGCCACTAGTGTGGACTTAAAACACACACACACACACACAAAATAAAACCACACAGGTGTCAAACATAAAGTAGAAGGGAAAAAAATCTTTCGTGTGGAAAGATGGAAACATATTGAGAGCACATGCCAAAGATTAGAGAATACATTTCTTTTATAGCCCCACTGTTTCTCTTTAAAATTCTTAACCCAGAGGATTGTTTGGCTCTGTGAAGTCTGTGTCATGGTTACTGTGGGTGTCCATGGGATATTGTCACGAGGGCTGCCTTTATGGAACAGAGAAAATGGCAACTCCATCCTTCCAGTTGATCAGGCCAAAGACCTCAGTCATGCTCGTGTTCTCTTGTCCTCTCACACATCTACCCAATCTCTCAAGATATTCTCTTGGCTCTACCTTTAAAACACATCTCCCACCTATGTATGCACTCCTCCCACCCTGACTGCTGCAAGCCTAGACTAAGTGCCGTCAGCTCTTGCTTTGATTACTGCAGTGGCTTCCATATTGAACTCCCTGCAACAACCACTTGCTTTTCCACACTGTATTTTCCTTATAGCAGTCGCAGTAGTCCTCTCAAATTATATCACTCCTCAATTAAGTTCGGTGATGGCTTCCCAAGTTACAGGAGTCTATAGTGATCTATTATAGCACATGATGTGGCCCCTGGATCTCTCTGACTTCACCTTCTGGCACTTTCCTCATTGCTCACTTCATTCTAGCCACACTGGCTGGGTCCTACTTCCCTGCAAACATACTGAGCACGCTCTTGAGTCAGGGCTTTGTGCCTGCAGCTTTAATGTTCTTCATCCTGTGTATTCCTTAAGAAATGATAACTGAGTAGATTCAAAATTCTATCATGCCTCAAACACAGTGGACTTTTTCTTTCTCATGAACATATGGGTCAGTCCATCCCCATGTTGTCATTGTGAGACCCAGGCTAAAAACTGTTCAACATGAGGCTTCCACGGTCGCTCAGGAGGATGTCACTTGATGGCAAACCAGAAAGGCAAAGGGCATGCATAGGATGAAAATAGCAGTCATCACCGCCGCTCATGTTACACTGAGTAGGACTTGGTCACAGGTCAAACTTAATAGTATGTAGTCATTAGGGACACGTAGTTCAGTGTGGGCTAGGAAAGTAGAAAGATTCTGGAAAGCAGCTAGCCACATCTGTCCCATCCTAGTAGTAACGGGACTTGGCGGTCTCTTTCTTTAGATCAATTGGTAAATATCACTTCAGTGAGAACTTCTAGTCATTATACGAAGGGAACCCCCCCCAAACTTGAAATTTATTTCTAAAAAAGTGTATTTATTCTTATATGTTTAAACTTCAGTCACCTTCAAAGTACTCTCCGTTTGATGTGATACACCTGTTGAGATGCTTTTTCTACTGTGTTCAGAACAGATTTTGAATGCGTCGATTTTGATGCTTTTTAGTGCTTTTGCCGTTTTTGGTTTCACTTAATTCACATTGGCAAAACATTTCCCTTTGAGGACTTTTTTCATCCAGAGAAACAAAAAAAGTTGCTTGTGGTGAGATCAGGTAAGCAGGGAGGGTGGGATTTGAGGGTCTTGTTGTTTGGGGCCAAAAAATGCTGAACACTCAACACAGTAAATCACCCATCATGAAATGGGCAAACACATTAAAAGACTGTCCAAAAAAAGTTTACTGAGACCAAATGCAGCCTCTCACAACAATGCTAACTGGTACACTGATGCCAGTGGTTCCTAGAACACTTACTTAGTGGGAAAAGCCTATATTACAAGGGAACTACCCTCCAAAAAAAACAATTTTTTTTTTTGGTTCCCCCTCATACTACCAGAACACCCATGTCTTTACTCACTGCTCTTTTTCTGTATTTAATTTTTCTCCATCTCAATTATTGTCACTATATATTTAATATTTTTCTTTATGTTAAATTTTTTTCCCTCTTCTATAGTGGGCTGTAATGTGCCCCCCCCCACAAAGATATGTCCATGTCCTAATCACCAGAACCTGAGAATGTGACCTTATTTGGAAATAAAAGGATTTTGCAGATGTAATTAAGTTAAGAATCTTGAGATGAGATCTTCTTGGATTACTTGGATGGGTTTTAAATCTAATGACAAATATCCTGATTAAGAGAAGAGAGAAGACACAGGGAGGCAGTCACAGGAAAGAGGCAGAATTTGGAGTTAGGTAGCCACAGCAAAGGAACTCCTGGAGCCATCAGGAGCTGGAAGAGGCAAGAAAGGTTTTTCCCCCGGAGACTTTAGAGGTATTAAAGCCCTTGTCGACATCTTTATTTTGGACTTGGGCCTCCAGAATTGTGAGGTAATAAATTTCTGTTATTGTAAACCACCCAGTTTGTGGTAATTTGTTACATCAGCTCTAGAAAACAAATACCCCTCCCCTACTGAAATTTAAGCTTCTGAACGGTAGAGATTTTTTTTCATTTATTATTGTATTTTCAGTGTAGAGATCACTGCCTACTTGCTGAACAAATGAGTGGATAGAAATAGGGAAGTAAATCTCTAGCCTACTTAGAAGAAGATGTAATTCCCTTTTTGAATAACTTTTATCATCATTATGAAATTGCCCCAGAGGACCATTTCTTTCTAGTTTGTCCTCCTTCTGAGGGTGGTGACTAAGAACTGAGGCTCTGAACTTTGACAGACCCTGGCCATGGATCACTGACATGTGTGATACTCAATTTCTTTTATTTTTATTTTAAAGATGTGGGGTACAATTCAGGGTTAGGTATACAAATGTTCATTATGCATGTATCCTTGTTGATGAGCTAAGCCTCAAATTCTACATTTGTAAAATAGGTTTCTCTTGCATAAGATTGGTTGGAGGATGAGATGAAATGAAATAATATATGTATTACTGTAGTAAATTACTATAGTATTATTTAATATTACTATAAAATAAATATAGTAAATTACCATAATATTACTATAACATTATTTCATTTCATTGAATCCTCCAACCAATCTTATACAAGAGCAACCTATAATAATAACATATAGGATTAATGAGGAATACCTACAACTTTGCAGACTCAAATTTTTAAATTCCTTTAAAATAACATCCATCAAGTGTAACATCTCTTTACTAAGAATTTGAGTCAAGGAAGCTCCCTCTATCCACAAAATACATTGTTGTAGTATTTTAGGATTTGAAAAATTACTTCTGTAATTCAATAGTAATATACGGGATCTGACAATAAAGTTCATGGACTTGCCACCGTGCGCTTATGTTAGCAGCACTGTACAGACAACATGGTAAGATTTCATAACCTTGGTATATCACTGTCTCACAGCTGTGTTCGTGTTGACGTGTGGTGATGTCTTGCTAAGTGATGTTCACTGTTGTTGCATGTTTCTGTGTGCCATTGTGAGAATGTCAGAGCTTGAATTTGAGCAAGGAGCAAACATTAAATTTCTTGTTAAACTTGTCAAGAGTGGAAGTGAAATCAGGGACACATTAGTCCAAGTTGATGGGGATAATGGCATGAAGAAAATGGCAGTGTACAAATGGATTAAACGTTTTTCTGAGAGATGAGAAACCATCACTGATGTAGAGAGATCAGGACAGTCAGTAACAAGCAGAACTGACAAAGACATTGCAAAAATTCATTGAATTGTGTGTCAAAATTTTTGGCTGACTGTGAGAAGCATAGAAAAACCACATGAACATCAATAGAGAAACAGGAGAATCTTAACTGAAAAATCTTGGCGTGGGAAATGTGTGGGCAAAAAGGAGCTCTTTCATCACATCAATGCACCAGCTCACACAGCACTGTCTGTGAGGGAGTTTTTAGCCAGTAAACAAATAACTGTATTGGAACACCCTCCCTACTCACCTGCTCTGGGCCCCAATGATTTTTTACTTTACCCAAAGATGGAGGAAATATTGAAAGGAAGACATTTGATGACATTCAAGATGACAATATGACAACAACTCTGATGGTCATTCTGGAAGAAGAGTTTCAGAATTTCTTTGACAAGTGGACTAGGTGCTGACATTAGTGCATAGTTTCCCAAGGGGGGTACTTCAAATGTGACCATAGTGATATTCAGCCACGAGGTATGTAGCACTTTTTCTAGGATGAGTTTGCGAACTTAATTGCCAGATCTCATATACTACATACTATATAGCATCTATTATATACCTATACTGCTTAATAGGTTGAAAAGATTCTCAGTTCATCCATTAATGGGTAAACACACACACACATACACACGCATATTTGCAAACATGCACATGAATAGGTATAATATGCATTATACAACATATAGTATATATTATCTTCTATAGTTATAAGCCATGATAATTTTGCACTAAATATGGGCACATTGCTAGGGATTCCAGCTTGCAAAATAATATCAGCCCATCTTACAAGCCTGCCTCACCCACTGTCTCAAGAAGGCTGGATGAGCACCCGGCCTCTTGCTTCTCTGCCTTTGGTCTTATGGTACCCAACAGGATCTGTCACATTTTTGCTATCTCATGAAAATAAATGATCTTCGTGCTGTTTATGTTGTGAGTTAGTGCTTAAATATCACATATTGATATTGTGTGCCACTCAGGGATACAACTCTTCAAAAATATAATCACTCATTTGCATACATTAGCATAGCATTGAAGCACTGACAAAAATTCATAAGCTACTGCATCACTACTGCAACTAAACAGATACATAAATAAACCTGAAGGAAGAGCTTTCAGAATATGAGGAAGTGGTTGGATAAAATTGTGAAGTGTTGCCAGAGAAGGACTAAGGAAGGTGGCGTTTTTGGAAGGCGAGATAAATGTTATTGATCAGTTTCATTATTTTGTTCATTGAACATAAAATATTTATTAGCCTTTCATAAATTTACTTTTGACCTCCATCTCTTTAATTTTCTTCTTTGGTCCTATGTTTTTAAATGACAAGGCAATATTCTTGTGTGTGGAGACATATATGTAGCGTTTAAGATAAAATCTGAACTCCTGATCCTGGCTTAGGACATATTGCCCTCTTGACCTTGGGAGAACTCTCTCCTCCTGCCCTGAGCTCTGTCACAGCAGCGTCCTTTCAGTTCCTCAGGGTTAGTTCAACCTAGAACCTTTACCCAGCTGCTTCCTTGGCCTCAGAATGCATTTTCCTGGGTTTTTTTTTAATGGTTGGCTTCTTCAGAAGGGCTTCCTTAAATTCCTGCTTGCACATTATCTTGGTTTTATAATTTGCCCAGCATCAATATTTTTCTTTGTGTGTACACGTTTGTGTGTATGTGTTTATGCATGTTTGTGACTATGTGTTTAGCCATTCATGGATGAATTGAGCATCTTTTCATCCTATTAAAAAACAAGCATCTCTCATGTTCCTAGCTGTGTACTCCCATGCCTAAAATACTTTTTAGTATCCAGTAGATGCTAAATAAATGCATATTAAATATAATCGAGGGGAAAATTTTCCATACATTTATTTTGTTGATAGTTTTTCTTCCTAGTCCTAGAGATTGCAAATTCTGACTTCCAAATTCAGTCTGAGATATTCCAATTTCTGACATATGGAACAACAGAATGATACGTAATGTTAGCCTGTCTTGTTTAGTGGTAGCACTTACAGGTGTTGGCCAGTAAGGTAGCTGAGGGGTATAATTGGAGAGTGGATTGGCTCTCCATTTGGCTAGGGGATTCAGGAATGTAAATATTGTCTAGAATCTCTTCTACCTTGGTGTTCCTGAGGGAGAAGCACATGTAGAAAAATCCTGGTGAAGAATAGCCAAGGATAGCTTTATTACTAGTGGTGATGGCCCTTTAGATCACAATGAAAATTTGCTGGTAAAATGCAATAGTGCAAGACTTGGGCCATGGCCTGACATATGTGTGGGATAGGTGGGTCAGATAAAAGTCTTGAATCTTATTATAACACAATCCAAATGATAAGTAAATGTATGAAAAGCAGAGGAATGAGGCATTGACTCAGGCTTCTTCTGCATGAACTAGGCTCCTTGATCTTTTACTATTCCAGACACAGGGATTTAGAAGGAAGAACCACACCTAGTAAATATACCCCCATATAAACTTTGGGGCAGAGTCTTAAGAAGTTAAACATACACTTACCAGACAACCTATCACACCCACTCCTAGTAATTTACCCAAGATAAATGAAAACACATGTTCACCATAGACTTGTCTTCAAATGTTCCTAGCAAGCTTATTCATAACAGCTTAAAACTAAAATCAAGAAAATGTTTGGTGCTGGTAAACTGATAGACAAATTGTGCTATATCCATACAATGAGATATTAAAAAAACTCCAACGAGATGTACAATATACTACATAAATCTTAAAGCGTTATATAGAGTGAAAGACACTAGCAAAAAATATTGCATATTATATAATTTCATTTATGAGATAATCTAGGAAAAGAAAAGTTATAGTGACAGAAGGCAGACTATTTGTTGTCAGAAGATGGGAGGGGGAGGGAGTTAGGAGGTTGTCTGCACTAGGGAATGTGTGGTTTTTGGAGACATGGAAAATATGGTAGAAATACAACAGTGCATGTTCGTCAAAGCTCATCAAAGTGTATACTTAAAACCAGTGAATTTTATTTTGTTTTAATCATACCTCGATAAACCTGATTATGTATATGTATACATATATGTACACACACACACACACACACACACACACACACTTACCTTATAGATACTCTGGGATCTGATACAAAGATATTAGCATTTCTTCCTTTTGAAGAAGGACCAGGGAGGAGGAAGAAGGTAGTTTTTTTGTTCCCTTTCAAAAGAACAGCCTCTGGGGCATGTTCTAGCAAAATTATGATGGGTAGCACACTTTCTGTTTCACTCAACATGGCTCTGAATGGTTCTTCTCATTTCGCATTTTGGAATTACAAATTCTTTGTGTTCTTTAATGACATGTTTTCTGACTAGGATTTTTTTTTTTCATTTTAAGTAGGTTTGGGAGACGGACGAGGGACATGAATGGGGAGTGAGGAGTGGCAGGGTCTGTTCTTTCTACAATACAGGAAATCCATAGTCAAGGATTCTTATGTTTTGTGGGAGTCAATTGTGACCTGAACTTCATGTGACTCAGTCTGATGTAGCCCTTACATATTTAGAGTGTCTGCAGTATGAACCCCTCACTTTCACAAAGGTCCTCCTATATGGTGGTCTGGGGAGAGCCTGTGTTTGTTGTTGAGTTGGGGTCTTACTCTGTTGGCCAGGCTGGAGTGTGGTGGCACGATCAAAACTTACTGCAGCCTCCACCTCCTGGGCTTAGGCAATCCTCTCACCTCAGCCTCCTGAGTGGCTGGGACTACAGGTGAGCACCACCATGCGTGGTTAATTTTTTGATGTTTTTATAGAGGTGAGGTCTCACTATATTGCCTATTCTGGTCTCAAAATCCTGAGCTCAAGCAATCCTCCTACCTGGGCCTCCCAAAGTGCTGGGATTACAGGTGTAAGCCACCATGCCTGGCCAAGAGCTTGTGTTTTAAGCCAAGAATTGTAGGAGGGCCCCTTTGATCTAGTCTTACCTTTGTACCTTGAAGTAGGGTGGAAAATCTTGATAGTGATTTTCATTAAAGTCAGTGCTATTAACAGATATGATTATTTTAAATATTACAGCAAAATTTGCTTGAGTTTTGGCTTTAATCCATCTGAAGCACTGAATAACAGATGACAGAGGAGGGAATCAAATCCTGCCTTACAAATTTATTTTTTGGACTATGTTTCTAACCTGTCAATCACTTGGACTTAACATTTGTATGTATTCAACCTAGGTTAAATAGTTGAAAATCCCACTCAATGAAGGGAAATGTAAATGTCAACCCAGGGCAGACATGTTGTACCCAAGCCAGACCTTTTCTGGAGAAAGTACCTCTCTCAGCCCTGGTGGGTATTCATACCTAAAACAAGACGTGCTATTTTAGATTTCCTGAAGCAGACCGAGGTCTGGCCATTTGAAACCAGAGATGTCGTCAATTAAATAAGCTAGGATTACAAAACCTCCTCCGCTGTGAAGGAAGGACTGAGAAGACACATATCTTCTTTAGTTTTATTTTGTTGATTATACATTTTAAATATGTAGGATTTTATTTTGATTATTTGTTTGTGATTCTCAACTTTGAAAAAATTTCCCTTCAAAACTTAACTATGGAAGTAAGAATATCATTCCTATCCCAATCTGCACATTTGAAGGGAAACAGCTATTTGTAACCATTGCTAAATCCCAAGGCTTCAAAGATTTGACCACGCCCAGTCCAGACTCTAACCAAGCTGGGCTGGTTCTGCCATCTAGTGACTTCTTATTGAATTACAGCAACAGGGCGTTCGGTCTGTTCAAGCCTTGAAAATTAATTTTGATTTAATGTCATGTGATGAGTTTTGGCCTTCACATCCTTTCATTCTATCTACCACCTGTGTGGTCTTAAGAAAATTATTTAATATTTCTGTGACTCAGTTTATTCATCCGTACAATGGGGATAAGGACCTACTTCCTAGGGTTTTCATAAGGCTCATCTGAGATAAAGCATGGGAAAACCTTAGCAGAGTGCCTGGCACAGGTAAATCCTGAAAAAAAGATTTGGTGGTGTTCTATTTATAACTAGAACTAGAAATACACAAATCCAGAACTGCAAAATAATGAGAAATCAAGTTATAGACATATGAGTTTTTCAGAAGAAATGAAGTATATAATATTTAAAGCTTGGAGGAGGAACACATTTATTTAGGCGTTTTATGTACACTGCCAGCAAATGCATTATTGCAATTACACTTGCCTCATTCCAAGCCTTTCCCCACCTCATACTGCATGTTCCCATCACAGCAGACAACTCATTACTCTGTGTGCATTTTAATGCCCTTCTTCATCTTTCTCGAGTGTCTCCCTCACATTTTTACACTTCACAATCTTTAGCTCCCCACTCAAATGTCAGCTTCCTGTGCACACTCCTCTGGTGCTGCTGTCAAGCAGAGTTTAATCCTGTGTAGCCCTTTATTCTCATCTCTGTTATGGCATTTGACACAGATGGGCTGCACATGAGAGAATTGAATGGGGTGTGTGTAGCCATAGAACTCCAAGTTGAAGTGCCTGCCAGGAGGTATTGTGTTTTATCTTTCGATCTTCTCTCTCCCACCCCAATGCCTAACACAAAGACTTCACCAAATAGGTGCTCTGTCGAAGCTTGTTGAACTGACATGAGAGCTTAGCAAATATTTTACAGTGACTTTTTAGGAAGCTTGAATGACTCACAGAGGCTTCTAATGTACTTGGGACTAAATTGGCCTAATGGCTTGAGTTGGCAAGCTTGGTCCATCAAAAACAGGCTTTTAATTTAAAAATTAAGTAATATTTTATAATATATACTCTATTAAAGAACATTTAGAAATTACTAAAAAGTAAAGAAAAAAATCATGGCTCCACTACCCAAATATTATTAATATTTGATGTATTTTTCAGCATTTTTCTATAATTGTATTACATGGTTGTGATAATTGTCTGTTTGTAGCTGTATACCCTCATTTTAAATTTAGCATTTAATTCTCCCATTATGTTATATGCACATTAAAAATCGAATTCTAAAAGGCAGAATTCCGCTGGGTAAATGTACCATAGTGCACTTAACATGATTATATTTTAGACATTTAATGTGTGTGTAATTTTTTGTCTGTAATGTATATCACCACAGAGGAAATCTTTGGGCATAAAGGTTTTCTTTTGTCTAGGATTACTTACTTTCATGAGTCCCAGAAGTATAATCCCCATTGCCTTTCTTATTATAGTAGGCCATGATGGACCAGGAATTGGATTATTGCAATAAATGGAATGTCCTGTCAATTGAAAGGTAGCCAGAAAATGGTTTTCGACTTGTGGTGGCTCCAGGTCACCATTATGAACTTTGCCCAGAAGTTATTGTAGATATAAAGAAAGAATTTGGAAGATTAGGCCAAATAGGCATGGAGAAAATAGTGTTTTCCAGAAATATTCTCTGATAGTAAATGGCTTCCTTGATTTTGTGTCTACATGTATGTGTGTGTTTTGCCATTTCATTTAAAAGAATGAAACACTTAGGCCCACTACCTGGAGTTTATGTCATTCTTCCACAGATAATAATTTCTTATTCATGGATTTATTTATTTATTTATTTACTTATTTTACAAATATGTATGTGTTTTTGTGCACTTCTAGTAGCTATGCAGAGACTAGTAAAACACATTCTTTTTTTTCTTTTTTAATTTTTAATTTTAAAGATGTGGGGTACAATTCAGGGTTAGGTATACAAATGTTCATTATGCAAGTGATGATGTGTTCCCCCCACTCTGACAGTTTCCCACTACTGCCAATCTTTTTTTTATAGTATGCCTCATTACAAAGTGGGCGAAAAATATGAATAGACACTTCTCAAAAGGAAACACATTCTTAAAAAGGATTTTATAGCTTCATAAGAAAAGGACAAAAAAAGTAAACAATGTCAGTGCCATAGAAAACGACTTTAACAGAAGTTAGAACAACATGGCTTTGGGAACAAAATGGGAGAACTAATTCTGTCTGGGGTAACTAGGAGCTTATATTTGCGTCTTGAATGATGGTAGGAGTTTAACAGATGGGCTTCAGGAGGATTCCAGTAAGAGTGACCAACATATGCATGGTGTGATCATGATGCGGGAAAACTGAAAACTTCTTTATGGCTGAAAGGAGGGCTTAGATGGAAGGAAGGAGCAGGAAATCATACTGGAAACCCGTTTAGAGGGTTTTTGTTTTGTTGTGGTTTGGTTTTAGTTTTGGTTTTGAGCAAAGGAATGACAATAAAACGAGATTGCAATCAGTAATTGAAACTTTATACCAGGAGTGTCACTTAAGTATTTTACATGAGAAGTTTTTATAACAACACTATTGGACAGTATAGTTATTTCTTGAATAATATAGAAGAGAAAAACGAGGCTGGGAGAAGTCCAGAGACTTGTCCAAGGTCATACAGTTACTAAGTGGCCAAACAGAGACACAGATCTGGGCATTGTTGACCGCAGAGCCCAGCCTCTTAGCCACCATGGTCCATTGGTCGTTGGAGTATATTTTAGAAAGATCACTTCAGAGTCTGGAGGAAGGTGGTTTACAGTAGAGAGATCCAGAAGTCAGAGATCTTATTTGGGAAGCCATTGCAAGGGCACAGGACAGAGGTTGACGAAGTCCAGAACTGGGCAGAGGGGCCTGGGGGAGGAAATCGATAATGAAGGCTGAGATACCTATCAGTCATAGGTAAAAGATTGATATAAACAGTCACTGTAATTCTGGGATTCTGGAAAAAATAGGCAAATTTCACCAAATAGACTAAATATTTCCCCATTTGTGGTACCTGCCTTTTAGGGACTATGATAATGTTCTTGAGAAAAGTCATCTACCTGTGACTGATCCTGGATAATGACATTTCTTCTCAAAATCTGGCATAGTTTAGCTTTTAATCACAGGGTTGTCTTTTAAGATACAGAAATTGTGTTTGAGGAATATTGTTTATTCAGCCATTCATTAAACGCATTGCTAGATCCTAGTGTACACAAAGCTGGATAAGACTAAACTTAGCCTAAGATCCTAAGATACTCCCAATTAAGAAGGGTCAGTAAGACCAGTACACAATAATCCCAACACTGGCAGAGAGGCAAAGTCAAAGCCTCCTAGAAGTCCCCAAGGCAGGGAGAATGGTTCTGGAAGTGTATAGGCGAAGTCTAGAGATGGTTTTGTGGTGGAAGTTTGCATTTACGCTGGACAAGAAGGATTTTGAGGTAAGAGAGTAATGAATTCCAGGCAGGAAGAAGAGTATCATCAAGGAGGCCAAGGAAGGCACGTGTTGGGCATGCAGGGGAGAGGGGAGTATGTGTACATGAGGAACTGCAGGCAAGGCCAGAGAGATGCAAGGTCACAGTAAAAAATTACGGAGTGGAGGCTGGGTGTGGTGGCTTATGCCTGTAATCCCAGCATTTCAGGAGTCTGAGGTGGGAGGATTGCTTGAGTCCAGGAGTTTGAGACCAGCCTGGGCAACATAGTGAGCATATGGCCAGAGAGATACAAGGGCATAGTAAAAATTACAGAGTGGAGGCTATGCATGGTGGTTTATGCCTGTAATCCCAGTATTTCGAGGCTGAGGTGGGAGGATTACTTGAGTCCAGGAGTTTGAGACCAGCCTGGGCAACATAGTGAGCATATCTCTACCAAAAAAAAAAAAAAAAAGGCTGGTGTGGTTGCATGCACCTATAGTCCCAGCTACTCAGGAGGCTGAGGCAGAAGGATTACCTGAGCCTAAGAGGCAAACCATGACTTTGCCACTGCACTTCAGCCTGGGTAACAGATAGACCCTGACTAAAAAAAAAAAAAAAATTACAGAGCAGAGCATTATGGTTGGCACGGCTCTTTTTGGAGTAGTAACTTTTCAGGGAGTGAGAAAGTGAATTCTCTATATTTTTTTTAAAATTGAGAATCACTAGGTCATACATCCTTCTGGATCCTCACACACAACCTTGATGGCAGGCTCCTGCCACATTTTTGATGGTCAGTAAATATTTGGTGAGTAAATTAATGACTTCTGTGCTTCCTTCTGTAAGTACGATGGAGAAGGAGAGTTGTTTTCAAACAAATACACATATTCCAGGGAACCGGTCTAACAGAATGGCCAACAGTAAACTCTGGAGTCAGAAACGGCTCCATAACTATTCTTAGGACAAATTACCAAACCTCTCTCTTTGGTCCTCATTTCCTTATTTATAGTATGATAACAAAATTAGAAACTACCTAGTAAGATGGTGACATTTAAAAAGCCTGGCCTAGAAAGCACTTTGCAAACATTAGCTATCATACTGGAGATGTTACAATTCTAGTTTAGCTACCAGAGCTGTTCTGTTAGGCTTCTGGCACCAGTAGACCTCGCAAGAGATTATTCTAGCTTTATTTTTCCACATCTTCCTCCTGCCATTTTCACTTTTAGAAATGCACAAACCAAAGAATTATAAACATAGAAATCATTACTTTCCTTGCCCTAGCTGATGGAAACCCTTTGCTCATGGCAGGCTCCAGTGGGCACACTCACTAGCTGCCTGCTGGCTGGCATCAGTGCTGCCGCCCTGGCCATCTGGTTTTCACCAAGTAAGCCATATGGAGATTAGCCCCCGCTTTTTTTTTTTTTTTTAAATTTCTTTTGGAAAAGCTGACCTTTTTTTTTCTTCTGTGGGTTCTCTGCCTGTCTGTACCTCCCAGCCCTAAGGAATCAAGCATGGATGCAATAACAGTTTTCTTATCTTCCATTCTTGAAAGGAGAGTCGATGATTGAAATTTTATCAGGAGAGCTTTTGATTTCATGTCTTCCTCATGTTAAATAGTGAAACTCCACTTCAAGCCTTGTGACATAGGTGACACGAGATAAATAATTCAGAAAGCACAGCTGTGTAAGTCTTTCCTACAACCATCACTGTTCTCTACAAAGGAATACTATTGCATTTTCTTTCCTTCTTTTCTCTGATACTTTTAGCTGCAATTATCTTCTACCAAGCCTAGAACAGCAGGTACAGCCATGCTGAGATGATTAGTTCTTAACTGGTGCGGGTTATTAGCAGAGTAGAAAATGACATGCAAAGTTCCAAGACAGGGTTTGGCTCCCACTGTGATAATCTCAGTGAGATTTACAAATACGAAGAAGATTTCTAAGTTTTCCTTGAAACTCATAGCAAAAATGCTTGCTTCTTAAAAGTAGAAACTTAAGTTAAATCTTAGTGCTGAAAAATAAATTTTGAGAATTTTGTTTAAATAAATAAGAAAACATGGTTGCTTATTCAGGCATATTGATAATTTTAAAACTTTAAAAAATTGAAATAGAAGTGAGAAGATGCAGTTCTGGCTGATTTTCAGCAAAACCATGAAGTGAAACAAGTAAGTCTTCCACTTACTTAGTGCCTTTTCCATGCTTCTCAGCTTTTGTTTCCACCATGGCCCCAAGTCACTTTAAAGCATATTTTTTATATCACAAGAAAAACTATATTAAGATGTAAATTAATTAAAAAATGTCGGGCCACTGAAGATAAAAAAAATCAACATGCTGTACAAAAGAATTCTTGAGGAAGAAATAAACAATCTTCATTTACACCTTGGGATAGTTTCTATCTTCTATTCCTTTCCTTGGGTCATGGTTCTTCCTCTATGAATAGACACTTCTCAAAAGAAGATATATGGGCTGCCAACAGACACATGAAAAAGTGCTCAGTCTCACTCATCATCAGAGAAATGCAGATCAAAACCACACTGAGATATCACCTAACCCCTGTAAGAATGGCCATCATTAATAAAACAAACAACAACAGATGCTGATGAGGATGTGGAGAAAAAGGAACGCTTCTACACTGCTGGTGGGAACGCAAACTAGTGCAACCTCTTTGGAAGACAGTGTGGCAATTTCTGAAAGAACTAGAGATTGACCTTCCATATGAACCAGCAATTCCCCTATTGGGAATATACCCAGAGTCTCTCAAATCATTCTACTAAAAAGATACTTGCACATATATGTTTGTTACAGCTCTATTTACAACAGTAAAAACATGGAACCAACCATGCTCCCCATCGAAGCTGGACTGGATTAAAAAAAAATGTGGTACATATATACAATGGAATATTATGCAGCCATAAAGAAGGACAAACATATGGACTTTGCAGCAACTTGGATAGATTTAGAGTCGATTATACTCAGTGATCTATCACAGAAACAATGAACAGTGTACCGTGTGTTCTCACTCATAAGCAAACCTTGAACAATTATAATACTATAAGAAAGGGATTGGCAGTAGTGGGAAACTGTCAGGGGAGGGGAGGTGGGATTGGCAGTTGAGGGAAACTTCTAGGGGAGG
>CAUYQG010254234.1:0-46614 GCA_963574415.1 Tarsius wallacei
GTGTGACTACGGCTTACAGCCAGGCCAGAGAGGGTCCTGTTAAGCTTCCTTTCTTGGACATTTTGCTTTACTGGAGTTGATCATTGCTCTGACTTAGCGTACTGCACTCATTGCAAGTGTGTCCCAAACACAACCTCCCTTTAATCGTTCAAGTTCATCAGGTAACTGGAAGTTGTGTTCTTTCCTTGAAGACATTCTCTCGTATCCTGTCAGGTTCTACGTGGACTGGCTGCTCTTGGGTCAGCTGCATAGCTGCATAGTTCTGGAAGTCTCCTCTGTCAGGTCCCCCGTATCCTGCCTTCCTTTTATTCCCTGTTGTCCATGTGCTTCCCGAGAAAGGGTGCAAGTGAGGTCAAATTCTAAAGATGCTTGCGTGTCTGGAAATGCCCTTATTTGGCCCTTAGTATCCTCCCGTCTTACACTTCAGTTTGGCAAGTTATGGAAAATAAGGTTAGAGATCTTTTTTTTCTCACAATTTCAAAGCCATTACTCTATTGTCTTATAACTTTTTAGCCAGAATTGCTGGCTAGAAGACCAGCGCCATCTGACCCCTGCCCCTTTGCTTCCAACCTTCTTTAAGATAGAATTCTGAGAATCTTTTCTTTATCCCTATGCGCTATAATTTGAAAATTATGTCCCTTGAGATGGGCCCTCCCCTGCTCACTCCACAGGCACGAGGTAAGTCCTTTCTCAACCAGGACCTCCGACACGGTGCTTCTGGGAACAGCTCGGGCTGTCCCCTTGAGGTGTCCTGCCTCCCTTCCCTCCAAGTCCCCAACCCAGGAACCTCCCAGCAGCTGGACACTGGTCCTCCGGGACTACTCTTGCCTAGTTTTTATTTCTTTTGCTTTCAAATGTTTTTGGGTTGGCATCAACTTTGTCTTCCAACCTTTATAGTAACTTACTTCTATTTCTAAGAGCTCTTTCTTATTTTCTGAATGCTTTTTTAAACTGCATCTGATTATACTTCATGAATACAATGTCTTATTTTAGATTTTTGTAAAGATTATAGGCTTAAAAAATGTTTTCTTCTGTTCCCTGCTTTGTCTCTGCTGCCTCTGGGTTCCTTCCTTCCTTGTTTGGTGGTGGAGGCTTCCTCGAGTCCAGCGATGGCTGGGTGATGTTCGTGTTAAAGAGTTACACTCGTGCCTGGAAACTCTGGGTCTCTGGGTGTGGCTACAGGATGATCAGGCCAGACCTACCTGGTTACTGGGCAGCGGGGGGCTCAAAGGTCAGCCTGCATAAATTCTTCCCAGAAGAAACCTCCAGTCCCTGGGGGCTATAACGCAGGGTGGCCAGCGTGCGGGGGGGAGCTGAGGCGAGAGGTCTATGGATCTGACCCTTACACAGAGACTTCCCCTCATCCTTCTAGCAAGGCATCTCTTGAGAGCCGGGCCTCAGTCAATGTCACCGAGAACCCAGTGCTAGGATTATCCCCACCATACAGATGGAGCTGTCAAGTCTCTCAGATGTAAGTAACTGTTCAAAGCCAAATAGCTAGTAAGTGGTGGAGCCAGTATCAGAAACCAGACTCAGACCAAAAGCACATACTGCCTCTCTACATGCAGAAAAATATGTTCATTCCCAAGTTCACTGGAAGATGGAGGAGGAGTGAGCTTTGAGTCTATGGTACTCGGCTTATGACATACGCGCAATCTACAGACAAGTCTTTACTACAATCATGAAACCTCTTCATGGAGCTCAGAAACTCAGGACATTATAGTAAATGTGCTCATAGGAAAATATGTTAAGAAACTGAAGATCAGGTGCTGAGCCATTTTCACTTGGGCTTTGCAGACACGATCCCACCACCCATGGGGTCTGTGGCCTTTCTCACCCTCACTCACCGCTTCTGTTCATCTCCTGTGCCCAGAACGGACAGTGCTCACCATAAAAGGCACAGCCGGTCTGGTTTTTGTTGGTTTGCTTTTTTAAGAGAGAGAGAGACTCAAAGGCATTTCAAAGAAACACAGTCAAAACTCCCTGGGACACTCAGCCGTCGTCACAGACAACGGTGCCAAGACTGAGACAGAGGATGCTCGGAATGTGCACAGATCAAGGGTAGCCATGATGGTCTGAGGAACTGACTTGCTGAAAACAAGACGCCTACCCACAGGCATGTACCAAGTTCCTAGATGAACTAGAACAGGCCTTGGAGGGGGGAGACAGACACAGAAGCAGCCCTTGGAACACGCATGGAAAGGCGGGGGCGTGCCAAGGATTCACACCGCCCAGAGGGACAAGCTGATGCGCGAGCTGAGTGTTAAGGCTGGGTGGTAAGTCAGGGAGGTGCTGGGGAGGCCATCCTAGGCCGGAGGGCAGCGATGGCAGAAAGCTGGGTGTCGGGGAACTGCAAGCAAGGAAAGACACACATATCTACCAGAACAAGGAAGCAGTGTCGTCATTCTCCCTCACGTCTGTGTCGACACGAGACCCCGACCGCAAGCTGGGGGCCTGCCCCAAGGGCTGACGGATGCCGGCGCACACGCTGGTGCAGCCTGCTTCCCCGGAGTTGGCGTCCCACAGCCATGACTCACGTTCCCTCGCCTGCCCCTCTCTCTGGGACAACGCTGGCCCCTGAAGAACATCTCGCCGCTACTCCGCGCTTGAGGGCACAGGAAGCCTGGCCGGGCAGGGCCACTAAGCAGGGAGTCGCTCACAGATGCCGGGCTTTCCTTCCTGTTCAAAAAGACTGCAAACGTGGCAAAGAGGTCGCGGACCAGGCAAGCTCAGGCCTCGACTTTAAGAAAACACTGAAAAACATTACTGAGTTAGGAAGTTGCACTGCGTCATCCGGTAGATTAACCAGTGGCAATACTCGGAAGGAAGTTCACCGTGAAGACACAGCTTGCGGGGACTCATGTGCTCAGTCACATGGGCACGTATGAGGGGAGCAGCTGCCTGCAGTGTGGGCTTCAAGAGGCAGGGGTCCACCCTGGGGGACCGCCACCTCGGCCACAAGCAGCTCCTGGTCTCGAGTGCCCGGAGCCAGGGCCCTGGGCAGAAGTGAAAACCTATTTGGGGAAAAGTTGCTCCCAGCACGGGCTCAGATGTAAGGGACTATCTGCTGACGGGATTATGAGAAACAATGTTCGAAGGTCAAGTATGAGTTAACTCATTCTGGGCCATAGAAGTAACTCAGGTGAAAGCATCTCCATGACAAAGGCAGGGCTCAGTCAGGTGTCCTCCCTGGAGCAGCGCTTCCATACGCAGGGAGAATGAGCCAGCATGAAGCAGCATCTAAGCCTTCACCACACAAAGGGCAGACCAGATAATCCACACCCTCTCGGGGGTCCTGCCATTGACCGGCCCAGTCAACTGATTGTAACAAAAGTTCATGCGGGAGAAAGCTTTTTTCCCCTAAATAAAACTGCCACCAATATAACACTGTGGTGAAATGGAAGAGCTGGTTTCAACCTATGAACAAAGTCAAGTCAGTTAGGCAGTAGAGAAAGGCCATTCTTCCCGTATCATTCAGTGCCCCCAAGTGTAATACGTCCTCGGCATGAAGAATTAGCCAGAACAATGGAAAACCCTGGCGTGGATTAAGGAGCGAGTTTAAAAGTGCAACTCACAACTGCTGTGTGTGTGCTGTGGGCCTTCTCTTTATCTTCTGCTTACTAGAAGGCGATGCTTTTATAAAGGAGAGTGAACATTTTCAGAACATCTAGGATGTGTAAACCTGGTAAGTAAAGATGAGACAGACATCAGTCCATCGGGGCACTCACAAGAATGCTCTCTTTAAGGAACTTGTGGAACTACGGGATTTGGACTGTGCCTTCTAAGGGATCCTAATGAGTCCTGCAACAAGGTTGGAACGAGTTTGGAGTGGGCAGCCAGGAGGACGACGAGAACGCAAAGCGAAGGAGATTTTCTCCACGAAGCAACTGGAACCAAAAAAGTTTCCTGAGGAAGGACCGCGACAGGGACAGTTCCATGGCTGCACCAGCGGGTCTGCCTCCCGCGGCCTGCAAGAAGCCCACCTGTGGTCAGGCCAGTCCTGGGACAAGTGCCTCAGGAAGGACGCCGTAGCTCCAGTGACATCCTCCACACACGATGTCCTCTTGAATACAGGCCTAGGCTGGTGAAACGTGGAGGGGCAGGTCCAAGTGACAGGTGGCTGGGTGCTACGGACACGCACAGACTCCATCATCACCGCAGTGTGATGGGGTGGGTTACTTGGCCTCTTGGCACCTGTCTCCTCCTCAGCCACGGAAGGCCAGAACAAAACCTATCTGAGGGATCAGAACACACGGTGGGTGTGCCAGGGAGGGGAGGAAGGCCTGGGCATACATTCAGAACAAGCAAGGACTAGGAAGCAAAGTCTGAGAGGAGGCTGGAACGGGTCCTCAGCCTCCATGAGGTGAGGCCGAGCAGGCGAGGAGCAGGGCTGTGGCCCCTTCTCCTCCCCATGGTGGGCGTCGGGCTGGCCACAAGTGGGGTGGGAGGCCCCTCCGCTCTGGGCGGGGGAGGGTAAGAGCCCGGCCTCCAGCTTCATGCGGGGGAGGGTAAGAGCCCGGCCTCCAGCTTCATGAGTGCTCGTGAAGCCAGAAGAAGCCTGAGGCTCAAGGTCAAACACCCCCTCAGTCATGGTGAGAGGCGGTACCTTCCAGGGAGGGCAGGGCCAGGCGGGAGGGCGAGGCATCCTGCTCGTGGTGGGCCGCCCTCCAGCGCCTCTCCTGGCTCTACCCTGACCAGGAAGGCTTTCCCATGTTTCCGCCTGGCTTGTGTCGCTCCACGCGGGCCCTTCAGAAGACTCTGCCTCCGCTGCATCTGTCCACAGGCATGTCCTGCTTCTCTGCGCCCTGCAGTACTGGCGCATGCGGGCCTCTGCCTGGACGCGCTTCCCAAACTCTCCACACAGGTCTGGCCCTCCCAACCAAGGACATGCTTAGACGTCCGCTTTCCCACATGCCTGTCCACCGGCACACCTCCACATGGCACTGCAGCCCCCAGCACATACCCTGGTGCCCTGCTGTGGCCTGGCCTGCCCTCCCTTCCGTAGCAGGAACCACCTTTCACGTACACCTGTTCCTCGCGATAGGCGAGCCCTCCATGTTGTCTTTCTGCGGGAGGGCAGGACTGATGTCTGTGTGGCTTCATGGAGACGTCTAGGCTAACCAGAGCTTTGCACAAGCTGCAAAGTTAATCAACATCCTTGCTTCACTGTTACGTTCTTTCTTCTGGTCCTAGGAAAATGCACACTATCCCAAGTGCTCAACAGACAAATAGCTAGCGTTTCAGAGACCTCCCTTCCTGGGCCCACACGCTGAATGCTATGATAGCAACACATTTTAAGGAACATAATCTAGGTCATGCGCTGTGGCTCATGCTTGTAATTTCAGCACTTCGGGAGGCCAAGGAGGGAGGACAGCCTGAGCCCAGGAGTTCAAGACCAGCCTGGATAACACAGCAAGACCTTGTCTCTACAAAAACAATCAAAAAATGAGCTGGGCATGGTGATGCGTGCCTGTAGTCCCAGGTACCTGGGAGGCTGAGGAGAAAGAATCGTTTGAGCCTGGGAGCGTGAGACTGCAGAAAATAATCTAGAATGAGTGGCATGTGTGCTTCATGCCAAGGCTGGTTTAGTTCTCTTTTAGCCAACTATCTTTTGGCGGAATAAGACAGACATCTCTAGCAGAGGAAGATAAGATTTGCTGGAAGCCATTCATTTAAGTCAGTGAGATAACAAGTACTATTAGCACCTCCAACTCTAGGCTTCCTGTTGGAAACCACTGGAGCCAGGACAGTGGAGGGGGAGGGATGGGCCTCTGCTTGCACCTCCGAGGTCACTTGTTCAAATGTCTGGAACCTCTTCTTCTTTCAGCTGCACGTTTAGGTTGAACACCAAAGGAAGGAGGCTTCAGATAAATCATGCTACGACCAGGGGACTGCGCTACTCAGCTCCCATCACTGTTTGCCCTGAGGCACATTCTTAACCCGCATCCGACATCCACAGTGCTCAGGACAGGGGACCGCAGGAGGGGCACAACACAGGCGGGCAGGGCACGAAAGACTCCACTTAATAATCTCACCACTATAGGCAAAGGCAGGCAGTCTCATGGGATTAAAGAACATTCGGTGCCGATTTACGAGAAAGACACCAAGCGACCAGATTTTCACACTTGGAGTAGCTCTTAAGACCTGAAAGTCACCCAGTCGTCCCCCCACCTGCTGTAACGAGAAGCCTGGAGAGGGGTGGCGCTGTCCCTCCGAGGCGCTCACGACCCGTGAGGGAGCTGGCACTGGCAATCAACATAAGGCTTTTATTTGTGCACTTTAACCCGGAGTTAGGGGGCTACCCTTGCCCCCACCCCAAATCAGAAAAAATGGTTCAACAGAGCGAAGACAACAAACACAGCTGTACCCACCACGCCAGTGCTCTCAACGCCAGGACCTCACATCCATGGCCACATGTGGGCCTTAGAGCACCCACACCAACCTTCCCTGCCCACTCACTCCCGGCACCATGTGCCCTGCCGCCTGGCTCTAGTCCGGCCATGTTCTCCTTTCTAGCTTGACTCCTGCCGCTGGGACTTGTACCTGCAGTGTAAACGCTTTCCAGGGCTTCCAGCCAGCCTGAGGGGATAGCGCACGTCCACGGTCCATGTGTTCATAACATGCCTCTCCCCATCTCTGCCCTTTCACTCCATGCTCCCGCGGGTCCTCAGGCCCGGCCTTTCAGAACATAAATTCACCATGTTCAGTAACGGCACCTCACTTCTCCGGAGGCAGTGTGCTAAATAATTTCAAATATCCAGAATGCAGCCAAGAACCAAAAACAAGTGAACATTCTCTAACTTCTAGGACTGAAAAAAACAAACAAGTGAGGTTTAAGCAGCTTCACATACAGGTGGCGGTGCCTGGGCCCAGCACACGGGGAGGGCCACGAAAACACTATTTTAGTGTCCTTTAAGATCAGAACAAAAGAACTTTCAGGTGGAAGGAAATGTACTGCATGGTGTCCTGTGTACATGCATATGGTATACATGGCATACTATGTTCATTTTCACCCAATAGGTGGAGGCGAGGGGCGGCCCACGAGTTACACGTGGCCTTGCTCTTGTCAGAGTGTGTCACCATCATCAGGTGACACTCAGAGCCCTGTGGCTGCCCTCCTCAGCTCCCAGCAGCTGGAAGCAGCAGGTCAGAGAGAAGCATCTGGGGCAGGCAGACAGATACAACCCACTTGGCCTCTGAAGTAGCAGCCGGCAGCAAAACCTTCTAGAAAAGAAAAGGTATCCAAAACTCAAACCCCAGGGCCCATGGCAACCACGATGGCTGGGTGGTGCCTACATGTGGTCACGCTCACCCCCGAGCACTGCTGGCCTGTTGGTCCTTGCCAACAAACCCCAACAGCATCTGCCACGCTCAGCTCCAGATACCAAGGACGCGTGTAGCAACAGTGTCTTCTTAAGAAAGGCTGACACAACAGCAGGAGTTCATGAAAGAGGTGAGCTTTGGTCATCTGCAGAAGGAGCCTCTGGTTTCTTCTGTTCTTCCCTTAGGGAAACCCAGCACGTCTCATGCAGCCTGAGATAAGCAACTGTACTCAAAATTGCCAGGCGCGGTGGCTCAAGCCTGTAATCCTAGCACTTCGGGAGGCTGAGGAGGAAGGACTGCCTGAGCCCAGGGCTTTGAGACCAGCCTGGACAACTTGGTGAGACCATGTATCTACAATATACCAAAAAATTAGCCGGGCATGGTAACACACACCAGTAGTTCCGGCTACTTGGAAGACTGAGGCCGAAGGATCACCCGAGCCCAGCAGGTAGATGCTAAGCTGGCCATGAGTGTGCCACTGCACTCCAGTCTGGGTGATGAAGTGAGACTCTGACTCAAAAAACAAAAACAAAAAAAGAATTGCCCTCGGTGTCCACCACTCTGTATGTAAATGACCGGCCCTTCCCGGCCTCTCCCTACGCTAAAGTGCCAGGACACCTCAGCATGGCACAAGGGCCTCGATTAAAAAACAAAATCCCCAAACCCTGTAGTCGGCAGGTGAATGCAGTTCCCTTTGCCCCATCCTCTGAGCTCCAAGTACCTCACATGAGCAAAAAGCTGCTTACTTCTTCCTCAGGGGTAGGGCTGCCTGGGAAAGCCCTGAGAACACATAGGGCCCAAACGTGGGACATATTGACACTAATAAAGCATCAGGTGTTTTTCTGAGATTCAGACCTACCTAGGCTGTACTCTGACCTGTTAACTCTTCAGGGCAAACTTGGCCCAGGCCAGGGTGGGCTGCTCAGTGGGCAGAGGTGGCCGGAGGTTAACGCCATTTGCCCTTTACCTGTACACAGCCTGTGCGCACTGCACAGGTGAACAGGGGTCCTGGATGATAAGCCCTCTGAAGGCAGGGGCGCTGTCTCATTCATCTCTGGGTTTCTACAGTGTGGAACAGATGCCTGGTAAATGCACCTCCAAATAACAACAGATGTTCCTTACAGTGGCATTTCAAATTTGCATGTCAAAATAAATACTTCTGGATGGACAAGAAGCTTCACATCTGCTTTCCATGAAACTCAGGACTACTGTCATTTCTAGCTTGGTCACCCTAAGTCACACTGGCATTCGCCTGTCCAAAGCTCAGCCTGGAAGCACAGCCCGTGCTGGGTTCCTGGCAGGTATCCCGGGATACCTGAGGCGGGCTCTTTCGCTGTGCCTCAGGACCACAGGGTGTCACACAGGCGCAGAACCAAGTCAGTCCTCAACGAACAGCCAAGGTCGAAAAAACAGACGACAGAGAGATGAGCCTGGACACACAGGCGGACGCATGTAGCTTTGGTGCTCAAACAGCAGCACAGCAGCAAAGCCATGGAACTGAGGAGTTGCAACAGTTATGCAGCTGAGTTGAAAATGAAAACAGCTGCATATGTGTTAAGTGTTTACTGTTCCCTACTATGAAAGTAATATATCCTTGCTGTAGAAAATCTGTAAGAGACAGGAAACCATAAAGCAGAAAAAAGTCATCTGTAATCCCACCATCTACAACAGAGCCGTTGTGTTTAGGACTGAGAAGCAACTTGCTTTAATTTTAATTTTTAATTTCATTCTTTGAAACATGTCTTTCTTGTGTATGTTTAAGAACGACCATCGTCTTACAGAATGACACATGTCTGCACAGACCCGGGTGGGCTCACACACTGCCATCAGCAGGGCATGTGTTCTGGAAGCCGTGGTCAGCTGACACGCTGACACCTGCAGTCCCCAGGCCCCCTCCAGCCCCTCTCTGCCTGACCACTCCACGTGCAGTATGGAAGGTGACCCGGGCCAGCCCCTGGAGACGACGGTTGCTGAATGGGTGGGCCCAGGCCTCCGTCCCACTGCTTCCCACAGTCTTCCTCTCCCTCGGGAACAGTCGATGCCTACCCGGCCCAGTGGGTGTGAGGAGGCCTGCTGGGGAGAAGCATGTTCCCGCCACACTGCCAGGCCTGCCTCCTCCACGGGGCCACTGGAGTCTCGGGCTGGGTACTTTGCTGCTCTTATTTACTTTTTGTGTGAGGAAAGAGAGAGTCAGTGTGCTTTGAAATGAATGATTAATAATCCAGTTGTGCTTTGCAGCTTATAAAGACCCCCAGTAAACATTTATCTCAGTTAATTCTCACAAGTTTTACACGATTTGTAAAACTGCCCCCATTTTGCAAACGAGAAAATCAAGGCTTGGAAGTAAATAACTGGATTCAAACTTAAGCCATCTGGTGTTAACCCTTGAGCTGTTCTTTACACTGTAGTTAGGACCCACCGGTCTTCGAAACACCCATCCAACACATTCATTTGGGTAGCCCAGGAGTTAGGGAAGGTGAGACCCACAGGTGGTGGCCAGAGCCCTCCTGGGGAAGAGCCCTCTCTGTGTGCCTCCGCCTGAGAGGCACACATAGCCGTCAAAGCGATGAGGGTGCAGACCAAGTGGGACTTGGGAACAGCAAGGCTGGTTCCAACAGACATCAGGAAAACTGAAGGACTGTTCGGGGCAGTTGAGAAGGCCCCTCTGGGCTCTTACCCAGTGGCTATGATGTCACATAGCACAAACCCCTGGGAAATCTAGAGATGAGGCTCTTGCCTTGGGGATGGGAAGGCAGGACACTGTGATGGGCCTTCTGGGGTACAACAAGTGAGAAGAGTGACGGGGGTCTGCGGGGAAGGAGGCAGGTGGGCCAGTCCCGGGGTCGAGGACCGTGAGACTGGGTCGTGACCTTGGGTCTCACCATCAGGTGCCCTGCTCTGGTAAGATCTCATCTCTACAATAAATCAAAAAATTAGCCGAGCGTGGTAGCGCGCACCTGTAGTTTCAGCTACTTGGAAGGCTGAGGCGGAAGGATCGCTGGAGCCCAGCAGGTCGAGGCTGCGGTGGCCGGGAGCGGCCACTGCACTCCAGTCTGGGTGATAGAGTGAGACTCCAACTCAAAAAAAGAAAAAAAGACACAGACACCAAGAAATGAAGGGACCAGTTCAAGGCTACCAAGCCAGGGACATGCGAACTAAGAGCTAAACTTGGGCTTTCTGACCTAAGTTCAACACAGGGTTCTGCAGGGAGGGTGCTAATAACTGGGGTCGAGGCACCACCGGGCACCAGATGCCACAGTCCACACCTTTCCAAAGCCAATGTCACGATGAGTTATTTAAGACAGTGGGCCAGAAGAGGACATTCAGGCTATGAGAAAGCATTCCATCTCAGCACTGTCAGCATCATCTGATGGCTAAATTTAGATATTCAGTTTTGAGTTATCTGAAAATGGTGTCTGTGTGTATATATACACACACATGTATCTGTACATACATATGTGTGTGTGTATATATATATATATATATATATATATATATATATATATATATACATCTTGCAATCCACCATGGTATTCCTTAATACCTATTATAGATGTACTTTACCAAAAACAAAACCAAACTCTACTGTGAAAACCTGGTTTTACTTAGCAAATATCTGTAGGAATTCCTCCCTAAAAGATTCACCAAATTTCTTTATTTTTTGAGATGTTTGAATTAAAGTACACATGTATTATGTATGTGTCTGCATATGTACATATTCAACTCACATGGGACTTTCCAAGAAAATTTTCTAAACTCAGCAAAATACACCTAGAAGATTTTTATAATATCAAGTAACTATCTAGTGTTCAGTGTCACAGACTCAATGGGGAATGGGCCACTCATCCACCACCACAGTTTTTTAAAAATAAAGTCCAGTGCAAAAGCCGCTCGCCTGGCAGCATGGCTCCACCCCTTTCCTGAGTGGTTATGTATCCTCCTGAGTCACGCCGTAGTCACCAGCCAGGGTTAATTTTGGACAGGTATGTGGGGGGACGCTCATGTCTGGGCCTGCACAACCTGGAGCAACCCAGAGCCCAGAGTTGCCTGACGTTGCCAAGACTTCCCAACAACACACCTGAAGGGAGACCGAGCTGAGATGCCACAGAGGACTGCCACAGAGGACTGCGTAAGAAGCTACTAGCCTGAGGCCGGTGATGTCAGGACAAGACCTGGGGGGACAAACATGACTGCCCAGCCCCCCCCGAGCGCGCATACAGGTTCTCACTGGTTCACACCTCACACCCTCAGCTCCAAACTGTATTTCTCTCTCGTTGACGACAGTCCCAGGTGCCAGGGCAGTGAGGAAGTCACCTCTCCAACAATGTTTTAGAGTTTAGCCGAGACTCCAACAGCAGCCAGGGCTGAGCTCTACCTGCTGTGGGTTTAGGGTGACAGCCTTCTTTGGTGACAGCTTTAAGTTTCCAGCAGGTGAGCTGTTCATCAGCTCCCATCAGTCGCTAGGCAGGCTGGGCCCCTGGCCGCTGGGGTGGCCTCCTGCTGGTGTTTGCACTGTCCATGTGCCACGATCTGGAAAAGGTGGGGGAGCGCCGAGCCCAGAGAGTGTGGCCCCTGTCACCACAAGACTGTCTTGTCAGACACAGACGTGGCCTTCCAATTCAATCCCCAAAGGTGTCAAGGGAACCTGGCATTGTACAGTTGGTCTAATGGGCTTCACTGCTCTCACACTTGCTGAGGAAACCAGGAAGTCAGGTCACTTACAGCTCGAGGACTTCCTCTTCAGACACTTTGTCTCCCAAAAAGAAAAAGAAGGAAGGTGCAGGAGAGACCCCCGGGGAACAAGGCACAGCCCGAGTGCTGGGCTGCAGAGAGGGGCTACCTGGCCTCCACTCACCGCTGCCTCCTCTGGACACCATGACGGGGGCTTTCCTCCTCCTATCCTGAAAAGCACACTCCCCTCCACTTCCATAAATCTGCGAAGCTTGAAAAGAGCCCAGTGTCATCGACTAAAAGAGCCGGCTTTGGGAGTCCCACTGGAAGGAGGGGTATCTCCGAGCGCTTGCTGCTAAGCCGGACATTTCCTAACACTGGACAAATTGTACGTCCAGCGCAGGAGGGTGAGCGCAGTGGTCTTTTACCCCCCAAGCCAATTGTTAGCTTTTCACAGGAATCAGCAGGGAAGCACATGTGAACCTCTGTGTGCCGGGGCGCACCCCCACGCCTTGTGTGCCTCTGCATGTAGATGAAGCGGCCCGGAGCTTTCTGAGCTGCGGCTGCAGCGTTCTCAGAGCAGCCCTTTTCTCCTGCGCGGCGCCCTGCTGGGCCAGCCCTTTTCAATTTCTCTATCCCCCTCGATCTCTTCTCCTGCACAACACAGGGAAACTGGACTGAAATAAAGACCCAGGGAACATGTTTTATTTTCTCCTGCTCAATCCATTTTAGAAAAGCTTTTAATTGGTTTTAAAAAGACGCTAAACAAAATGTGATGATGTTTTTCAGTCGTCACGAACCACAGATAACACTTCTTACGCTTTCAAAGGGCTAATAAATCAATCATGAAATTAACTCTCCAGCTAAATTTAAGGCAAATTCGCTGAATACCAGGTTCATTAAAAATCTATGCATTTACTTAGAAAAAATTTAAAATTCAAAGAAAATTATCCTAGTAACTGAAATCTGACTTGAATTTTTAGTTCTATGCTGAAAATCCAAGACCAAGGCATCACAAAGGGAGAAAGGAGGGCTTGGGAACCAGGTCTAAGAAGCCCGTTTGCAGGGGCGGGGGTGTGGAGGAGGGGCAGAAGAGAAAGGGGGTATCTGGAGCCGGACAACATAATGCCCCCAAAGGGATGCTTTTATTTGAGCATGCACACACGCACACACACTTTGGCTGTGTGAAAGTTGCAATGACAACAAATGCAAAATTTAGGACTCTGACTGATACGACGGCTGCATTGCATGCAGTCACAGTTCTTCCTCTGGAGGAAACATGCCCACAACTTTTCTGTCTTTTTCTCACCAGCAATAAGCAGTGACCACCAGTCTATGCACCTCGACACACTCAGGTGCACAGACTTCAAATATTTAACTGAAAACATCTGAAAAGTCTACACGATAATGGTTTGGTGAGATGAGCGCTTCCACTCTGGGATAACAAACACTTGACACTGGGCCAGTCTGAGAGTGTCCCCTTATTTTCTCGAGAGAACATGAGCTAATTTTAAAAGCAAGGCAGCCCAGACAAAGCCCATCTTTACTTTGTGAAATATATGCCGACCAGAAATGCCGCAAGGGGGCTTCTGGGCCATCCCCCCGGCAGGCCATGGCCCTCGAATGCTTCCTCCTTACTCCTAACTCAGCCCACAGGTTTCCTTTCCTCAGGCAAGTGGATTATGAGACCGCTTTTTAAACACGGGAACACTTTCTTGAGATGATTTTCAGTGCACACAGTTTACCCACTTACAGCAAGGACAATGCAGTGGTTTGGGTATATCCACAGACATGGGCAGCCATCACCAAAATCAGTGTGAGGACAGTTTCATCACCCCCAGAAGCAGTCCCCTACTCACCGGCCGTCAATCCCATCCCCCAATCTCTCCAGTCCCTGGCAACTGCTAATACGGTTTCTGTTTTTCTAGATTTGCCAATTCTGGACACTTGCTGTAGCTAGAATCATGTAACACCTAGCCTTCTGTGACTGGCTTCTTTTGCTTAGCGTGTTTCAAGGTTCATCCATGTTGTAGAATGTTCAAATACGATTCCATTATATGGACACACCAGATTTTATCTGGGGACATTTGGTTGTGAATCACACTGCTGTGAACATTCATGGGCAAGCTGTCGTGCAGACCTCTGTCTTCATTTCTTTTAGGTGTACACTTAGGATTGGATTTGCTGGTAACTGTATGTTTAAACTTCTGAGGAACTGTTAAAGACTGTCTTCCAACAGTTGCACGATTTTCACACTCTCCCCAGCAGTGTATATGGTTCCAATCTCTCCACATCCTCACCAACACTTGTTATTGTCAGACTTTTTGATTCCGGTCATTCCAGTGGTGTGAAGTGAATGGTACCTCACTGTGCTGGTTTTGATTTGCATCCTCCTGATGACCAATGATATTGTGTATTCATGTAGTACTGGCCATTTGAACTTATTTATTTCTTAATGTTTTCACTCTAATCATACTCTAAATATAAACCTCAGCAATGCTAAAACACAAAGCACACTAAAATGAGAAGACATTTAAAAAACCTATTTTTCGTTGCCGAATAAGCTACTTGTAAGGCAGGCACGTATAAAGCACTATGCCAGATGCTATGAGATGTGAAAGCATGAGATCATGTTCCTCCCCTCAAAATGCTATCATTACTTTCATGAAATAGAAACAATTATTCTTAAACCTTTTATCACCATGTTGCGGACCACTTGTTAATATTTTCTGTTTACTTCTGTTAGCATTTTGGATTACTAGTTCGCAGCCAGAGGGTCTATCTCTGTTTGAGTCAATGTGTACAATATTTAACAATGTAGATGAAGAAGTATAAAACAGCACTTCCTTCTGCCATGTGACTTTTTAGCACAACTTATTTTTAACTAGGAAATTGAATATTGTAAGAAGAAATCTAAATGCCCAGAAGACTCCCATTCAAATAATTTTAAACATGCTGATTTCATAAAAAGACTTTTTGTATGTGTGTATGATATATATAGGTACTGGGGAGATATGGTTTATTTTTGCTTCAGAAACTTTCAATATAGTATCTGTTTTTGTATTGACAAAAATATCGAAAGAATCAGAGAAGGGAAGAATATACCATACACCCTTCTCTAACTTCACCCTGAGTATAAGTGAAAAGTCTAATGACTAGGGGTGATGGTTTATGAAAAGATAACTTCAACGACCATCCACAGTGCATATATGTAGCGAAATCTGCAATGTTACCGTAGGTTGTGTTTCTTTTCACTACCTAAAAGTTAAAATACATGTTTGTTACTGCAATTATTAAATTAAAAATTCGATTCATCAACATAATGTCCAGTGTTGTCCTTACAGTTTTGTTTACATACATGTCTAACTTCAAGTGTGAGAGTCCCAGGCAGAATCTGAGGCGTTGAAAAAGTTGGAGTTTAACCACTCAATGTCTGCCTTTGGCTGGCATTTCACCCAGGTTACAGCACACAGTTTCAGTCAAGAGCATTTGTGTCATGTGGCGTAGACAAGCACACACGTGGTCACCATATCCAGCCTTCACAGCTGCTTTTAAATGTGTTAAACTATTAAAACCACCAGTCTCTAACAGCCACATCAGTAAAAACGCAACCATGTGAACCAAGATCCTGTCTATAAATTCACTCAAAAGCATCACATGACACAAGAGAAGTAAAGCAAGGTCAGTTGTAAAAATTTTAAAAAAAAATTTAACTGCCCCAAACACAAATTTTTAGGAAAACCTAAGAATGGTAAGTGAGATACATGAGAGCTAGTGTCCACCCTTACTACGTGAGTGTCATGCTCTTGGGAGGCGATGGGCGCAGGGATGGGTAACACAGTGGAGAACTTACAAGACAACAGAACACAACACTCATAGAAACTGGGGGACTTCGATATCTTCAGAAAAGGAATGGGGAACTTATGTTAGAAAACAGTCTACCTTAAGGTGAAGGCCAGACCAGATGACCTGCCAAGAATCCCTCGAACGACACATTTTTATATGTTGATGATAATCTACCTACTTAGAGAGAGTACACCATTGTCTGCAATTTACCAAAAAAGTCTATGTTAAAATATTCTTTACTACTACTATTTTTTACCTGAGGAGGTGCCTTTTTCAGTAACACAAGAAGAGCCTGCAATACGAGATTGGAGAATCGAGGGCCAATAGGGACATAATCTGGAAGAGAAACACACTGTGTTTAGGAATTCAACACACATGTACACACATTCCAATATTCAGAGCTTTCTGCATAAGAATAAACAGCCCTAAATAATGGTCATGCAACTATCTATAATAAGAAAAACATCTCCCATAACCTAAATGATTAAAACGTTATATAAGAACCCAGATCTGTACTTTTTTTTTATTTTTGAGATGGAGTCTTGTTAGGTTGGTCTCAAACTCCTGGGCTCAAGCAACCTCCTGTCTTGGCCTCCAGAGTAGCTGGGATTATAGGCACATATCACTGTGCTTGGCTCTATAAGTTTTTTGAAAAAGCTTCTAAATATTCATTGAGTTAATGTAGACATCTTTGTCTGAGTTTTTATAGGAACAAAAACAAAAGCCACCCCAGGTGTATTTACCAAGCATTTCTAAGAAATTATTGCAAACTATGGTGATTCAGTATACTGATAATGCCAGACAACGGTAGAGGGGAAAGTAGGTAAGCGAGGAATGTTAATAAAAGCGAAGCAATGGCAGACTCCTAAGACAGGCCCCCAGACGGCATTTCTAGAACCTTCTACGTTTCAGGCTGAAAGACTCAGCCTGTGCGTCCTCTGTCACCGCACATGTTCCCATGTTTGTGCTTCAGCCCCTGGAGTCCAAAGTGATCCTCTGCTTCCGAATGTCCAGAACACAAGGCACACTCTACTGTGCACTGATTTTTGCCAATTTGTTATACCAGACAGGCAGCATCATATTTTTCTGAGACCCTAGTAATTCTACTACAGCAGTAGTAAGGGCTCAGCAAATGCAAGTTGAATAAATGAACAGTACATACAGATAATAACTGTTCATACAAGTGAAAATATTCTCAGAGGGCACACATTCCTGACATCGCAGTGTTGCTACGACCACCCATCTCAATTGTATTCAGATAAAGGACTTTACACAGAGCTATATGTATGTGCCTAAAAGCTTTAAAAGAAATAATCCCATAAACTGGGCTGAGATGTAACAAACACAGGCGACCAAAAGCCCTAGTCACTAGGTAAGACTAGCAATTTAACAAGACCTCACAGGTATACCTGCCTTATAAACAAAACTGACAAAACATAAGAAAATAAATAACATAGGGCCTATAGCAAGTCTGAAAGTCATGGGGAAATGCCATATGAACAGTTAACCTGAAGTCAGGACTGCCCTGATGTGGACGGCATAAGGAAGAAGGATGAATCAGGTGTTGGGTCTTGAGCCTGTGGGCCCCGGCAGTCCACTTGCCTCAGCCTCCCAAAGGGCTGGGAATACAGGCTGAGCCACTGAGCCCAGCCTCTTTCTTTTTATATTTTAAATGCTTTAGGTCCTCATACTGTCTGAAACTGATGAGTCATTCTCATGGGTGAACATATTAGCTCCCAAGTACCTCGAGCTGCCTGTGGCTCCAGGGTCCCGTTGTCCACGCATCAGAGCTGGTAAAAGAAGGGTCAGGGCAGGTGGGCTCCATCAGGGCGCCAGGGCTGGGCCAAGCTGCGCGTGCTCGGCGGCAGAAGGGGGCCTATGACCCTTCCTTGCTTGTCCCACAGAGCGGTGGTGAAGGCAGAAGGGGTTGTCAGTGTCGAAAACATGTTGAGAGTGAAAAGTGCTCTGGAGCAGTTTTCCGAGATACGTGTTAAGCAACCCCTCTGCTGAAGTGTGCCCCTAAGATGCAGTGTGAATGAGGCTTGGTCCTGGCTCTTGGCTCCCAAGACGTAGACTACCGTGAATGCTGGAGAGGTATTGCCACTCTGCATTTTATTTCATTATAAAGTTAAACCAGTCCAGTGTAAATTCAGTATAACAATAGCTCAGGATGAGTGATAAATGATATTGAGCTAGAAACCCACCTGGTGACTTAGTAGACATTGACGTCCTGCCCAACACCTGATTCATCCTTCTTCCTTATGCCGTCCAGGTCAGGGCAGTCCTGACTTCAGGTTAACTGTTTGTATGGCATTTCCCCATGACTTTCAGACTTGCTATAGGCCCTCTCTTGTATTACAGACTCACCGTACCCCTCATATTAAACCAGACCGCAACTCAGCGAGACCTCGTCTCTACAATAAATCAAAAAATTAGCTGGGTGTGGTAGCGCATGCCTGTAGTTCCAGCTACTTGGAAGGCTGAGGCGGAAGCATTGCCGGAGCCCAGCAGGTAGAGGCTGCGGTGGCCGGGAGCGTGCCACTGCATTCCAGTCTAGGCGACAGAGTGAGACTCCAACTCAAAATAAATAAATAAATAAATAACATATAAAAAGAAAGAAATGAAAACTGTGAATCGTTTCTTATAGCAGGACAATGAAGAGACAACAGTAGCTTGAGACACGCAGGAAAGCGGTTTATGATGGGGGCACAGTCAGAGCACGTGGACATGGATGTGATCACTGATGCCAGATGGACAGAGAACGGTGTAAGAAGGCATCCGTTTACAGACATCTGCTGTTTCCTCTTGCAACATCCATGCCAGTACATGGCATGGCAGCACCAGGACTCACCGAGCAGCCTCTCGATGTCATCCACGACCACACAGCTGAGCTGGGACTTGTACGCATCGTCGAAGATCTACAAGGAAGCAGAGCCTTTACTATGTCTCGGGATCACCACCTCCATGATCACAACCACTTCCAAGGTGTCTGGTGTTAATTCTTGAGCACTACCTAGAGTCACAGCAAAATGCCAGCACTCCAGACCCAGTAGGTGGTGCCTGACAGTCAGACCAGGGGATGGAAGACAGGCCGAGGCTGTCAGCACCAGGGTGCACGGGCCACACCTGGCACGGGAGGCCTGCCATCACTGTCCAATGGCCAGTCCCATCCCACTGATCACAATGGTCTCTTGCCTCTAGAAGAGCGGGGATAAAGCTGGGTGTCATCTTATTTATTACCTGTGAGACTTGTGGTCTCTTTAGGCAGAAATAGTCCTGAAGGATCAGAGTCCCATCAACTCCAATCAGACCATAACAGCAAAAGAGTTTACAAGAGAATTAAAACGGAGTACGAAGGATCAGACAGGTGGATGAAAAAGCCAGACAAAAGGTAAGAAAAGAAAGAGTGCACTGTCATAAGACAGCCAAAGAAACACAGAGGAAAACAAGCAGGGAAGGAAGTCACTCTACCTTGGCAAGGAGGTAGCAATCAAGCAGACAGAAGGATTAGCTTGTGCACACGTTGACTCTGAGTGACCAAGGCCTTGACACTAGCCTCTTTGGAAACGGAGGTTTCTGTTCTGGAGACCTTGGCATCATGAGTAAGAATTTCTGTGTCCCAGACCAATCCCTGATGGATAAGTAAACTTAGAGTACCAAGATGGCAAAACCCACCCCGTCCAATGTACGCCTTGCTTGGCATGGCATTATACTCCTTAGTAGGTATCTCTGAACCACAGAAGATTTGGAATAGGAACAGAAATAAGGTAAATCAGACTCATATTATTTTCCATATTAAGTTAAAAAAACCACATACTCTTGGTCTTTGAAGTATTCCTAACAATTAAGGAAAGTTCCTGGAATAGAGTCTCAGCACCACGATCTTAATCTGGTTCTGTGCTCCATGTTTCCTGGCACAAACACGGACAATACTTTCTCCAGGTATTTAACAAGCCACCCCCTCTAGTGGAAAGGTTTCCTCTGCACCAGTCCCTGCAGACCCGCTGCCTTCCCACACTGCCAAGTCCCTACCTGTCCTCCATCCTCAGTTGTCTATCTCCCACTGGATTGCACGGTGGACACAGACCTAACTGTTCATGTTATCCCTAGAGCCGGGACACAACAGTACTCAGTCGTGATGCCTGCTGGATGGCACCAATGGCTAGACCAACACCAGTTCTAATGCTGCCTTGCCACAGTCCTCGTCTCTCCCCTCTGGCAGAGCATTCCACATACTGTACCCCTCGCATTAAACCAGACCGCAGGCCTTCAGAAGGCAAGCACTGGCTTAATTTCCTCTGCATCCTCATGTCACTTAATGCTGTACTGGAAATTCATAAGTATTTACTACAAGAATAGATGTGTCCATTTAATACTCAAGTGGAAATGTCAAGGACGTAGTTGGAGACGTCTGGCTGAAGTCAGTATGGAAGTCACTCTCAGGGCAGTGGCTAAAGCCAGGATAGGGGTGAGATCTTCAAGGGAAATGACAGAGGCCAAAGAATGAAGAAAGGACTGTGTCTTGGGGGACTGTCATGGGTATTCATTCATTCTTTCAACACACATTCTGGAATTCTTATTATGGGTACAGCATCAATGAAGGACTCAAGAGTGATGAATTTGACAACTATGACCCTCAGTTCACAGAAGCTAGAGTGGAGTGGGGGAGCAGGCCACAGGTCATGACGACACGCATAGTGCTATCAGGCGAGGGGAAACAAGATGGTGTGGGAATGGGGGCGTGGCAGTCACTGGGCTCTCACGCATAACCTGGCTCTCCTTCTGGGCACGTGGCAGGGCAGTATTTCCTCAGTGCCCCTGAAAGTAGACGTGACCATGGGATCTGCTTTGGCTAATGAGACAGGAGTGGAAACACATCACTTCCTAGAAAAGCTTGGAGAGTCACTGCATGAGGTGCCACGCTCCTCTTCCTGCCTGCCTGTCATGGAATTCTGCGAGATGGAGCCTCTGTCAGCTGTCAGTTTGAGGCTCTGAGAAACGACAGTGAACAGAGCTCATCTTCTAAGCCACAGTAAGTATGCAGCAGTGTGGATGAGAGGTGCACTTTGTTGTGTTAAGTCGCTGAGATCTGAGGTTGTTCGTTACTGCACCGTAACTCAGCCTATCCTGACTCGTGAAGGGATTTGGGACTAAGGATGGTCTCCTACATTTAGAAAGCGGTATTTAAGCTGAGACCAGGATGAGCAAGAGTTAACTGTGGAAAAGCAGGAGGAAAGTACTCTGAGCAGAGTGCACCAGATTTTAGGAGGCACAGAAGTGAAGACATTCGGGAATGTTCCAGGAATGGACACACAGTCCATCAGAATTACAACAGGGCGGTGTTGGTGTCAAGTCGTGGCGAGTGAGATGACAGGGAGAGGTGTGGGAGGAACCTAGACATGGAGGGTCTTACAAACCTCACACGAGCTAACATTTTACAGTAAAGGCCATGAGGGTGCGAAGTCACTGAGGGTGCGAAGCAGTGATGGCCCTTCCAGGCTTACATTTTCTAAATTTTTTCCTGGCTGATAAAGAAGAGCATTAGAAGGGTGCAACAGTTGTTGAGTGTGGAATTCCAGGTGAGGAATGATGGCGGCCCATGAGGGAGTGTGCTGGACTGTGGACGGTCTAGAGATGTCAATAGGCGTCACCGAAGGATTTGGCGAAGGATGGGTGTGAAAAGGAGGGAGACATGGAGGTGGCACCTGCCTGGCAACAGAAATGAAATGCAGAGAAGCTGGTTGGAAAATGGACCATGAGTACACTTAAAGGGCAGGAAGAAAAGAGCTCTGTCTCCTCCCCCTGGGCGGGAAAAAGGAGGCAGAGAAACAGGAAAAAAAGGCAGAACAGGGAGAGGCTGGGCACTTCACCTTCTGGACGCACAAGACAGCTAGCTACTTCTGGGTGGAGTTGGTACACTCAAGAAAATGGAACAGTCTGGAAGCAGTCCCACGGCAGCAGTTGACTACTTTCTGGAAGACTGGACCAATACAGCAGCCAATGTGGTATCTTATAAGCGCAGGTAATTTCAGGGAATCATGGAAAAGAATGCTTTGCTTTTCAAATCATTTATCAGAATCCTACGAGAAGCTCCAATGCAAGAATCTGACTCTGACCACCAGGCTGTGAGATAGTGGGCTTGAGCCGGGGGCCTGGACGTCACAGCCTCACTGGCTGCACTGCTCTCCATTTCCCCAACATCAGCCGTTCTCTCTTCTCCAAACAATGTGGAGCTCCTGTTGGTCCAGGACCTTACTCGGGACACTGCTGGGGTCCGAGCTATGGTAAATCGCTATGCAGGATGTAGTTTCACCAACTGTCTAGGGCACTGTAATTCACAAAGCATTATAAATCACTTCACAGTTGAAAGCAAGGCCCACCTATAAGATACCGACAATTAAAATCAACCGATTAACATAAAATCATGGGGTTTTTGTTTTTGTGAGGTTTCTTACAGACGACTCTCAGCACTAATTAATATCAGAGGGGATGGAGACTCCCAGCAAGCCCCACCAACGTGCCAACCATGACAAGGTCATGCCATTCCAATGGCAATTGGACTGATTTCAGGTAAGCCGTCAATTGGAACTCTCGGGTAGCTGATGTCAGTGTTCAACACACACCCCTTTCACATCCTTCCACACATTCTCTCCTCATCCACTCAAGTGTCACCCAGGTCACTCTCTTCCCTGGACCCCCGACTTCTGCCTGGTATCCTGGGTCCTGCCCTCTGGCCTCCCTGACCCAGGTCTGGCAAGATGCTCACTGTATCAGCTGCCAGACTGAAGTCTATGCGAGATACTTACATTCTGAGCCGGGAAGTCCTACCACAGCTTTAGGAAAAAAAAACAGGAAGGCCGAGAAGGCCAGGAGGCGAGAAGTAGGAAGAGCAGAATCGTGCGAACAGCCCCAGGCAGAGCAGCACGACTGACGTGCCAGCTCCCTTGCCAGTCCCCAGCAGCACACAGTGCCCACGACAGGCAGTGGGAGGGCAATGCAGAGGGGGCGAGGGCTGCATCTCACACTCTCAAAACACAGTCCAAAGAATGGAGGAGTGGAGTCTTGTCAGGAGCTGCCTGCAGGGCAGGTGCAACTGTCAGCATACACACAGGTCTCAGGGGTGGGCGAGACATCCACAGAGAGGCCAAGGGGAGAAACAGGACACGGCCTTGGAGGAAGGATGTGGGAAAGAGGCCGCAGATGGCAGAGCCCCAGGGAAGCTGCCTCGGCTGAAGGGGAGGCACACTCATGACAGACGCCAGGGTCGACTTCCAGCTGTGCACACAGCACGTTCTGTCACCAGCAAACCTGGGGCCCCGCCCCTCGCATGCAGAGGGGACAGCATGACACAGGCTGGAGGGTCCCGAGGCAGCGCAGAACGCAGGCTGCCTCAAGCACATGGGAGCCGGGGTCAAGCCTGAGGGTGGCACTGACGCTCATGGGAGCCCCTCCTGGGACCTGGGGCCCATCAGGGAGCCACCTGTGTGTGGAAGAGTCTATGCAAGCACAGATGGGAACTCGCCAGCACCATGAAATGGCCTTCGGAATCCCAAGCTGCAGCAGGCATGTGATGCCCTGCATGCTCTTGGTGAGGAGGCCACGCGCCCAGGCTCTCCGGGCTGGAGGCGCCCCTCTCAGGCTGAAGCGCTGGCATGGGTACCTGCTGGGCAGGCATCTGACGGTTCCAAGGCCCCTGACGCAGTAAATCTGTCAGCGGCGAGCTAGACGTGGCCTCTCATTACACTCATCAGCGTATAAAAACGTAAATGAGCAAATTCAGATGGTGTTATCAATAAGGATCTCTGGTTTCTAAAAATAACTTGGGAGCAGACCAAGCAGACATTAGATGTCTCCTAGTGAGCCTGCCTCCGGAAGTGGACCTCGACTTCTGGCAAGGCAGGAAAGCTTCCTGGAATGACCTTAAAACCCTGTATTTGTTCTTCCTGCTTTTCAGGAAAAATCTTACGTCTTCACATACCACGTGCCACAGAGTGGGGCACTCTTCCTGACACAGAAAGCCACAAGGTTTGGAAGGTTCTGCGCCAGCCTCCTGTGTCTGCCCACGAGACACAAGGCCCAGAAGACCCAGTGGAGGGAGCAGAACAACGGCAGGCACCCCGGCCCTCCAGGGACGGCGGCCACCTCCGCAGGGCCCACACCCCAAGAGCCGCTGATGCAGGCACAAACTCCACCAGATCAGTGACATGCGATATCAGGGTGTTAACCGCAAACATCCAAGTTCTGTTGCTTAGTAACTGCTGTCAAAAGGCCCAATTTCCAGCTCTGCTCTTTGTATAGGCTGAACCATGAAAAGAGGAGGATTAGACACCATGATCCTGTTCTGTGCAGGCCACAATTTGCAGTGGGATTTACAGGAGGATATTCAAAGAAGATTATTTCTTTCTTGCAAAGCTAGTGGAAAGGAAAATTTCTTCCATTAATTTCAATCCTTTGAAAATAAAATGATATCATATTATCAATGGGTACAGTTTTATACTCACTGATATTTTTATTAATTTTGTTCCAATAATTTAGTCATATCAGATTCTTCTATCGCATTTCATACTGATTGTGGACTCAGAAGGCATCAAGATTCGGTAATTAGTTAAAATCAAATTCCAATGCTTTGTTCTTTTGTTCATTTAATGCCACTAAGAGGTCTACTAAAACAAATTTTTTTTACAGTATAGATGCCAAGATGCATGATGGAATGAAAGTTTAAGAGAGAATCAAGTTGGGGAAGCAAAAGGAAAACAAGAGAGGGGGAATCTGTGAAGGCCTAAGTGTCTTAACGGGACATGTGGCAAGGCCCACCTGTGAGGACAATGCTCAGGTAGACTTGGCCCTGAGAGAGAAGTCATTAAGCAAAGTGAGAGACATGCAGGTGAATTTTAAATTAATTGAAAATCAGCCACTTTCATGTATCTTAGAACCATCTACAATTATAATGGAATCTTACCCACTCACTAAAGGAAGCCCTCCCTACCAACAAAGACTCTCACCTGCTATCTCAGGAGTGAATCAGCCTGCAGAGACCTCCCTGAAAGGACAGACTCAGACTATCCCTCTCTTACAGAGGAACACACTGCAGTATTTCTGAGTGCCAAAAATTGTCATCATCGCAAAACATTTGGAAAACTCTTTAAATTTGAGCAGTGAGCCCTTAAAATGGAGTGAAATAAACAATTAAATGCCAACATTTTCTCCATCAAATGGGCAAGAAATATTTTAAAGACACCAAGTGTGAGACTCACAAGAAACTCCCGCCTGCATGCGACGGGCTGCCAGTGCCAACGGGCAGCCCCTTCCGAAGGTGCGGGTTTCCCAAGTCGTTAGTAGTTTTACATAGGGGTTTTGACAGTGGTAAGTATTGTAAGGAGGATTTCTCCTGAGGAAATGACTGGAAATGCAAGTACAATAATAAGGAAAAACACCCACTGCATTTGACTGAGTTTGTTTTCTGTCCCAGGCACTGTGTGATACTTTAAATTACCATCTCGTTTAATTCTCATAATAACCTCATGAGCAGCTATTACAGGTATCCTAATTTTACAGAGGGGAAACAGAAGCTTTAAGGTTACATGACTTATCTGAGGTCCTAGAGCTGCAGGGGTGGTGGAGCTGGGACTAAAATTCAGATCCATCGCAAGCTCAGACCCAAGCTCTCAGTCACGTGGTAAAAAAACAAAGGTCCACAATATCTCAGCTTGGGAGCTCTATAGAATATTATTTCTTATATAAACTTTCTATTTTAGTTATTACGAATACATATGAGGGGAGACCCAAAAATCCCAGAATTATCTTTTGGAAGGCGGGTCCCTTGTAGCACAGGCTTCCCCTACTAGGTTAAGCGTTCTAGGAACCTGTCAGCATCCGTGGACCCACTAGCATGTTTTGAGAGGCTACATTCAGCTTCAGGGAATTTTTTTTGGAGATTCTTTCAACACATTTGCCCATTTCATGAGGGTGGATTTACGAGCACACCTGCCCACACCACGCTAAGTATTCAGTAGTTTTTGACCAAAACGGCATGAACCCTGTGCCCCACCCTCCCTATTCACCCGATCTCACCCTGAGTGACTTATTTTTGTTTCCCTGGATGAAAAAAGTCCTCAAAGGGAAACATTTTGTGAGTGTAAAAGAGGTCAAACAAAAAATGGCAGAAGCTCCAAAAGGCATCAAAACAGATGAGTTCAAAAACTGTTTTGGGCAGTGGAAAAAGCGTCTTGATAGGTGTATTGTATCTAACGGAGAGGACTTTGAAGGTGACTGAAGTGTAAACATGTAGGAAAAAATACTCAATTTTTAAAATAAACAACTCCATTTTTTTGAGCCTCCCCTTGTAATAGTTGTACATATTTATGGGGTATGTGTGATATTTTGATACAAGCAGCCAGTGGGTAATGACTGAATTGGCATGGCTGAGGTATGCGTCACCTCAAGCCTGTATCGCTTCTTTGTTAGGAGCAGTCCAATCCTACTCTTCTGGTTACTCTGAAACATACATGATTGTTAACTACAGTCACGGTGCTGTGCTGTCAAGCACTAGGTCTCACTCCTTCTGTATCCCAGTCTCCTTGTATCTATTACCTGTGCCCTCTATCTCCCCCTACCACCCTCCTAGCCTTGGGAACCAACGGTCCACTCGCTGTCTCCACAGTCAGTTGTTTCTCAGTTCCCACATGAGTGAGAACAGGTGACATTTCTCTTTCTGTGCCTGGCTTATCTCACTTAACGCAATGTCCTCCAGTTCCTTCCATCCGAGTTGCTGCAAATGATAGGATTTCATTCTTTTTTTATGGCTGTCTAGTATTCGATCACGTATTTGTACCACATCTTATTTATCCACTCATCTGCTGATGGACACAGGTTGCCTCCACGACTTGGCTACTGTGAACAGTACTACAGTGAACCTGGGGATGCAGATCTCTCTTCAGGATAAGATATTATTTATAATTGCGAAAAAACCTGGAAACCACCCAAAGTTCCACTAGATTGATATTGCACATCCATTAATTTAATGTAGTACTGAGATAAGTCTTAGTGACAATGAAAAAGTTCATAATATTTTAAGTAAAAAAGGGCTGAGCTACTCCATCCAATGTAATCTCCAATACACATGTGCCTGAGTAAAAAGAGAACTAAAGGGCAGTATGGATCTATTTTTATTTTCTTCTATGTTCTTTCCTATATTTTCTAAATTATTTTGTAATTGGAAAGGCTACTTTTTGGCACTTACAAGAGAAGAAATGCTTTCTCCAGAATGGCAAAACATTATAAATTATTTGTGCTCTGAAAAAAAAACCGAAAACAACATCTTCCTGTCCTCACCATAAAAACGGAGGCCCAGGAAGAGCCCCAGGAGAGAGGCCAGCACATGAGGAATGGCATTCAGACACATCTTCAAAACAACCGGGAAGACCTGCGTCCTCGGACCAGTTTGCGCCCCCAGGCTGTTGTCAACCTATTATTAGGCAGCACTGTGAACACTATTTTGCAGGGGACGAGTCTTGTAGTACTTCTAACACATTTCGAAGACACCTAGGCGTCATCCTTTTTTCTTTTCTGAACTTTAGTTACAGAGAATAATCCTTTCCCCCCCAAAGACAAAAAGTCTCCTATGAATTTATCATACTGCTGAAGCAGGGATGATCCAGACCGTGAATCGTGAACCGAAATAATTTTGAAGAAGCTTGTGGAGACATCTGTTTTTATATTCCTTAACCTTCTATTCATCTAGAGTTCTACCTTGAAAGACTTCAACAATTTAAAGATTAAATAATAAGTTATTAAGCCCTTAATTTAACCATTTAAGCCTCTAAAACCAGCACAAATTACCTTCCCCCCTCAAGTCAATTTGCAAGACATTAAAATAATAAAAATGATACTATCACACACTTATAAAGCAGCTTTGATCTGCAGAACCTAAGGACTTTCTGAAAACTTTACAGAGAACTAGCAGCACCCACCCACATGCCAAGGCTGTCTGCAGTGGGAGCTGGCGACAGGGGTGAGCCGTGCAGGAGCTGACCATCTGCAGGGACAGCCTGGCCGCGAACAGGCACAAGGGGCTGGGCCGGGGGTGCAGGCAGAACTGGCTGCCCAGTCGAAGCGTGGCCGCTCAGTGGTGCAGGTCCCAAGGCTGCTGCTTATTTACATTTTCACCAGAAGTGCTTACCGGTTCCTTTTAAAGGGAAAACAAAAAGCAAAGAAAAGCAGCCCCTGCCACGAAGAGTCCTAGTCACTGATCCCTACGGCTACTGCTTTTTCTGAAGACGCCTTCCACGGCGCTGGCCTGAATGCGAGCGGGACCTGCCAGCTGATTGGCCGAAGGATTCTATGCCGTGTTGTTCTGCCTTCACTGAGGACTTGAAGTGGCCACATGAGAAGGCGACAAATGGCACTTGGAGCAAGACAGATGGATGAGGGATGGGCGTGGTGGCTCAAGCCTGTAATCCCAGCACTTTGGGAGGTGCCTGAGCTCAGGGGTTTGAGACCAGCCTGAGCAACATGGTGAGACCTCGTCTCTACGATAAATCAAAAAATTAGCCAGGTGTGGGGATGTATGCCTGTGGTCCCAGCTACCTGGAAAGCTAAGGTGGAAGGATCACCTGAGCCCAGCAGGTCGAGGCTGCAGTGGCCGTGAGCAGCATGCCACTGCACTCCAGCCTGGGTGACAGTGAGACTCCGACTCAAAAAAAAAAGATGGATGAGGCCTGCATGGAGCTGCCAAGCAGAGTCTGGTTACCACCTAAAACAAGATGTTCCCTTTGTCAGGGTTCTTGGGACATCTTCCCAGTGACGGGTCTCTGTCCTTCCTCCAAAGACACAGTCAACTTAATGGATCCCAAACAGTTTGGTTTCGTACAGTAATGAAAGAACTTCAAAAGAAATCCTAAACAGATGTGTTCACTGTACCCAAACCATCTTGACTATGATTCTTTTAATCAAGTTGACGCAAACTTAGGAAAAGAAAGTTAATCTTAATATGTACTCAACAAAGCATAATTTGGAAAGTAAAGGTACTTGATAAAAGTTCATTACAAAGTGAAAAAGTCTGAAACAGTCTCTGTTTCCCCCCCAAATTCTGCTGATCAATGAGTCTCACCTGAGAACACAGTTGCTATGGGTTTCATGTATGTATATGCACAAAGGCGTATGCACACACAGGTGTCAACACACACATGTAACAGACAGGACATTAAATGGAAATAACAGTCTGGATACCTTCTTCATGGCCTGACATTTGGCTGTCTCAGAAAAGCCAATCATCTTGTCAGGAGAGCAGATCTTGATGAATGGGAAGTTGGACTCCTCGGCGATCTTGGCAGCGAGGGCAGTCTTCCCACTGTGCGGAGGGCCTGTGTGAAGACATGGACGTCAGGGAGCACCAGTCTCAGCCAGGGGAATGGAACAAGTTCCAACTTCTACCCCGAGCACCACGGTCTCAACCAGCTGCTCATTACCATTTCCTGACACACTTTCATGGCAGGCGTGTTTTATTTATTAGCAACTAAACTTAATGAACTGATTAGCATTTCTCAAGAGTATGGTGAGATGCACACCTTCTTACTTTCTCACATGGCCTAATCTTCAAACTTCTGGCTAAATAGGTAAGATGCAAGGGTTTTCACCTATTAAAAAAAAAGAAAATGCACTCAAATGCCTATTAGCACTTACTGGTTCTGTCAAAATACTTGTCTATCAGAAAACACAGTCTTCTCAGGAGATGGCCCTGGTGCAGGGAAAACTGACTCCTAGATGCAGAGGGGACTTGAGCTAGACTCTAAGGGCTCAGCCTGCTCACGGGGCAAGCTCACTGCAAGCGTAACTGCCTCCTGACCTCCCTGCCTTTCCTTTTGTGTATCCCTCGCCCAACCACAGCCCCCAAATCTTTCCTCCCACCTTCTCTGGAACCCTGACGGCTCCTCCTTCCCGGATGTTCAACCTCCTCCTCTTCCCCAAGCCTTTTTGGAAGCATCTGAAAGGCCCTGGTCTATCTGATGGCTTCAAAAGCAAAGCAAGCTCCCGTGGTCATGACACCCTCAACCTACCCTCCTTCTCCTTCCAAAATGGAGGCTGCAGGGCTGCATTCATGCTTCCTCCCACCAGCGCACCTGCTGGCTCTCACAGGGCTGCCATGGCCTCCAGGTCTTCACCCTATCTGTTGGTCTCCAGGCACATCTGACACAGTTCCTCACCACCCCCAGCTTCGTTTCTTGGCTTCTTCTCTTGACTTCCGTGATGCGCTCCCCCTGCCCCTTGCTCGGTCTCCCGTCAACTCTTTCTGCTCTATTCAGCCCTCACATGTCAACAGGCCTGAGAGCTGTGTTCTAGGCTCCTTTCTATCTTAGCCACACCCTTCCTGTGACTTCTTCCACTCCCAGGGCTTCAGCGGCCACTGCATACCGACAGTCATGAGTCTACTGACAGTCAGACTCTTCTGGGCAGACCCACACACCCAGCAGGCTGCTCAACATCTCCATTCTTCTTCCACTATATGAGCCTCAAATTTAACGCGTTTAAGACTAAGCCCACAATCTTCCTTCCAGAAACCTGCTTCTCTGCCAGTGTTCCCAGTCTGGGGTCAACAACGCCATGACCAGGCTGTGTGTGCCAGGGACCTGGGTGTCACCTTTGATGCCTCTACCCATGTTCAGTCTAACCAATATTTCTAAGCTTCCGCTCCCCAACTACAAAACAGAGATAGCAGCATGGACCCTCAAAAGACTGATGTGGGGTTTAAATGAGATAATATGTACAAAGTGCCAGGAGAGTGACTGGCAAGTAGTGTGGGCTCAAAGAATGTTGGCTTGATTATGACGACTAATAGTAATGATCAGCTCATTCCTCTTCCACCTCCTAAGCATTTCTAACAAGTCTGCTTATCTCCATCTTCACTACAACCACATTAGCTCAAACCTCCATCAGCTCTCACTAAGACTGATCCAACTGCTCCAGTCATTTGTATCTCCTGTATCTTTCTGCCCCTCTAATCCTTTCTCCACCTTAAAGAAGTCATGAAGGGGTTTTGAAAGTACAAATCTGGCCACGAGATTTACTGCTTAAAACCCTAAGGATGACCAGTCTAGATCCCCAACAGATCACCAAGCTGCATGTGAGCTGGCTCCGTCCACTTCAACCCCATGTCTGGCCAGTCTCTCTCTGTGTTCCAAGCTCACCCCTGCCCAGGACTCCCATACGCTGGTCCCTCTGCGTAGAGCACCTTCCCCAGGCCCACCACGCATCTCTCAGGTCTTGGCTTCACATTCCCCTCTCAGGGAGCCCTGACCCCCAGACCCTTAGAGGAAGTTAGGGTCCCCCATCACGTGCCACACTGAACTTCTCTGTTGCCATGCTCGTCATAACTGCCAGCTAGTTACTTGTAAATGAAACGTCCTTCCCCTTTTGTCTACTTGGTAGGCCCCACCCGACCTTCAAGGCCTCATTCGGCATCAACCTTATGCAGACAGCTCACAGCATACACTCCTGTGTGCCCACACACCACAGCGAGGAACGTCTTTATCCCTTCTTTGTTCATGACCATACTGAACACTTGAATGTCTTTGTGTCCCCAGCCACGAGCTCAATGACTAAAACATAGCGAGTGTTCAGAAAACATTTACCTAGTTGAAGCGAGGGCTATGTGGTATCCTTCAGTGTCCTAAGTGCCACAGAAACACAGACACACATTCACTCCCAGAAGAAAACTAACTGCTATCAGACATTCATCAACACCCCTCCCCAGGAAGGTCTGCATTTGTGCACAACACCAGTACACAGATCACGGACAAGATGAGGAACGAGAAAGAATTCACTTTTCTGGAATGTGCAAAAGGCCTTTCCCAAGTGCTGCACTTTTAAACTTTTAATGCCACCCCCCCTTTCTTTCTCACCTTCCAGAAGGACGCTCACCAGCGGTGTGCGGTCGCTGTTCTTGGTCTGCTGAACCAGCAGCTCCCCGTCATCCAGAACGCGGGTGACTGGGTCGCCCCACTTGATGATGCCATTCATAATGTAACTTGCATAATCCTCCTGGTTGGTGCCAAATGCCTGTGAGGACAAAGAAGAGTCTGAAGCATTTTGAGCACTGGTATTGAATACTGAGACATTTAAAAGTATAAAAGGTAAGTAATAACGCCTACACACTCAAGTGTCATGCACTAGCCCATATTAATGTAAAAAGCCTGGAAAAAAAAAACCAAAACTGTCTCATTTCACTTTTTACCCAATAGCAACAAAAGCTACTTTGGGTGACCCTATGGAGTAAAAACAATAGATCCTAGGCTCCAATTCGACCAGGGCCCAAAGACTCATAATTCCCAAAAGGTATGTCCCACTGTGCTTGTTCCTGTGGAGTATGCAGCATGCGGCCATTCTGTTAAGAACAAAGGGAAAAGAGATTATGGACTTGGAAACAGAGACAGCTCAGCAGACACACACACCACCCGGCACTGACTGCAGGCATCATGGATTACCATGGAAATATAAAATGGTAATGGGCAACATCTCTACAAAAAATGCTTCCAACACTGTCCACACCAACTCAGAGGCAGGGGACACAAGATAAATGGCACCAAGGTATGTTTCAATGTATAACTATAAGCTTTAGGATGAGACAGAAACAAACAGCTGTAAGGGAAGCGTGACGGGTTAAGAAGAGCCACTGCCACATATACTGGTGCTTGAGCTCATGCCTACTGGAGCTTAAATCCTTCTTCGTCTTCAACTTTGATCTCGAATGTTGTAACTCCCATCAAAACCGCTGTCAACAGCAGTCAGTAACTTCAGTGCTTACCCTCGAACTGGATCTTCTCAGAATTCCCAGGAGAATGAGAAGGAAAACAAAGCCCAGTGCAAAGGCCAGGTGGTCTGAGAATTTCCGCATTTTAAAAATTATCATGTCCCCCAAAAGTCAGTCTTTGGTCATCTACTGTATGAAATCATTTCAACAATTCTTTGGGACTTGTCCCTCACAGAAGGTCACTTTTGTAACACTGTCCCTGAAACAGTCTCCAGTGGTCTTTATTACTCTGCCACAAAATCACTTTCCAGGCCACTCTCTGGGTGGTGCCCTTGCATACACCAGTTCTCTAATCCTGAGGAGAGGGAAACTTTCACTCCTTGGCTGACACATGGCAAATTCAGTGGCCCTGTCACAAGTTTTAAAGAAAGAGCCTAACAAACAAGGTTGAACGGTTGTCCGAGGAAATGTGAAGGCTGCTAGGTATTGTTTTTGAAGTCCAGGTATATATGTCAAGCCTCACAGCAGAAGCTTTATGCCTGGACCATAAAACTGGCTCTCCCTGAGTGTATGATGTGTATGTCTTCCCTTCATATCCCAACATTTCAATTTTTTGTTGTTGTTTTATCCTCCAGACCCTTGGAACAGAGTTCTCACTTCCTCATAAATTTTTTGTCATTAGAAAAAAAAAACCCTTTACCTTTTAAAGTAATCAGTACCATTTAAAGTAATCATTTTATATTCAAAAGTCACAAGTCATAAAAGGGCTAAAACAAATGGACTTTTTGTCTTTAAAGAAGATACTTGCAAAAAATAATTGTCAAGAATACATAACAAAAAGGAAAATTAAAATGAATAAATAACAAGTGGCCAATAAGCTTATTAAAAGAAGGAGGAAGCCGGGCTCGGTGGCTCAGCCTGTAATCCCGCGCCTTTGGGAGGCTGAGGTGAGTGGATTGCCTGAGCCCGCAGGTTTGAGACCCGCCTGGGCAACTTGACGAGACCTCACCTCTACAATAAATCAAAAAATTAGCCAGGTGTGGTAGCACACGCCTGTAGTTCCAGCTACTTGGAAGGGTGAGGCGGAAGGATCGCCGGAGCCCAGCAGGTCGAGGTTGCGGTGGCCGAGAGCGGTCACTGCACTCCAGTCTGGGCGACAGTGGGACTCCGACTCAAAAAAAAAGGAAAAAAAAAAAAGAAAAGAGGGAGGAGGTTGGAGAGAGGCAGAGAGAGAAAGAAGGAGGGAGGGAGGTTTTGTGATCAACAAGTGGAGCAGGTACTGAATTTAGGTTTTTGCAGCTTGGGAATGTGTAAGAACCAGTAAGAAAACTGATTCCAGTTCAGTATACAGTCAAATGTAACCATTAAAAAATCTCAAAGCTGATGGGTCTGCCTTATGAGAGGCAGGCTCTCCATCCTGAGAAGCGTCTGGGTGAGCACTGGTTAACCGCCCAGTCAGCAGTGTTATCGTACAGATGTTTCTCATACCAGATGCTTCCAACACTGAGATTTCCTCATTTATAAGACCACACATGACATGGCCTTCCACAGTCCTGAGTAAAGCAGCTCTCCTTTTTCTCCCAAATTGCTCACTCGTCACTCCATGCACATACTCACTGGCTTGATATCATTCTCCAAAGAAGCAAGGAAGTCTCCTCTGGTCACCTGCAGGCTCTCTGCTTTTTCCATGTCCACTTCTACTTTAGTACTGGCCTAAGTAGAAATGAAAATAAAACATAAGGATATTTAAGAAGAGGCTGGGTGCGTTGGCTCTTGCCTGTGATCCCAGCACTTTGGGAGGCTGAGGCGGGAAGACTGCTTGAGGCCAAGAATTGAGACCAGCCTGGGCAACATCTCTACAAAAAATAAAAATAAAGTTAGCCAAGTGTGGTGGTGCAGGCCCGCAGTTCAAGCTACTTGGGAAGCTGAGGTGGTAGGATCACTGGAGTCTAAGAGTTCAAGGTTGCAGTGAGCTAAAACTCTGTTGCTAAAAAAAAAAAAAGAACATTTAGGAATTTGAGAATATTTTCAGCCTAAGAATATAACTCCTGAGGATTAAAAAGTATATCTTCACAGATAAAAAATCCCAAATATTTGCAAAATCATTTATGTAATAGGGGATTAATATGCAAAACATATAGCAAACTCCTCCAATTCAACAACAAAAAAAACTAACCCAACTCAAAAATGGGCAAAGGATCTGACTAGACATTTTTCCAAAGAAGATATAAAGATGGCCTTGTAAAGCGCTTGAAAAGATGCTCAACGTCACTAATCATTAGGGAAATGCAAATGAAAACCAGGCATCACCTCATACCCCTAAAAATGGCTACTATAAAACAAGCCAGAAGTAGCACAAGCCAGTGAAGATGTGGAGAAGTCAGAACCCCTGGGCACTGTTGGCTGGTGGGAACATAAAACAGTACAGCCACTGCGGGAAACGGCTTGGCAGCTGTTCAAAAAATGAACAGAATGATCATATGATCCAGCAATTCCGCCTATGCGTCTACACCCAAACTGAAAACAGGGCCTGGGAGAGACACGGAGGCAGTCATGTTCATGACTGCACCATTCACAACAATCACGATGTGGACGCAACCAAAAGCCCACCGATGGACGAATGGATGAACAAGATGTGGCCTATCCACACAGGGGACACTCTTCAGCTTTCAAAAGGAAGGACGTTCTGAGTCACGCTGCACCACTGGTGAACCTCGAGGACATTATGCCAAGTGACATGAGCCAGTCATAGAAAGACAAATGCTGTAGAATTCCACGTATCAGAGGTACCCAGAGTCGTTAATATCACAGAGACAGAATGGTGGTGGCCGGGGCTGGGGAGAGGGGGCAGGGGTTACTATTTATGAGACAAGAGTTTCAGCTGACGAGATGAAGAGTTCTGGAAGCGAGTGGCAGGATGGCTGCACAACATTAGGAATGCATTTCATGCCACTGAACTGCGTACTTAAAAATGGTTATAGGCCAGACGCGGTGGTTCACACCTACAATGCCAGCACTTTGGGAGGCCGAAGTGAGAGGATTGCCTGAGCCTACGGGTTTGAGAACTGCCCTGGCAACTTGGTGAGACCTCATCTCTACAATAAAGAAAAAAAAATTAGCCAGGCATGATGGTGCGTGCCTGTTGTTTCGGCTACTTGGAAGGCTGAGGTGGAAGGATCACTTGAGCCCAGCAGGTCGAGGTTGCGGTGGCTGGGAGCATGCCACTGCCCTACAGCCTGGGCAACAGAGTGAGGATCCAATTCAAAAAAAAAAAAAAAAGATAAAAAATGGTTACAATGGTAAATTTTATTTATGTGTATTTTAACACAATTTTAAAAGCTGGAAAAAACAAGCAAAATACACCTCTCAAATTCACAATTATATATCCTTTGTCCAGAAATTTATCTCATAAATATATTCATAAATGTGTACAAAGCTATATGTACAAGGAGACCTACTGCAGTCATTTGTAATAAAGAAGACTGGAAGCATAGTAAACGTCCACCAAGAGGGGACTGGTTCAGTACATCTAAACCAAAGACCACTGTACAGTCAGTGCTTAAAAAAATGGGCATCAGGAAAACCCAAACAGAGGGCAGGGACAGTAAAAAAAATTCACGGAAAACACACACAAGGATAGACAATGGCTCTCTCCCTCAGCACACACCAACATGACCTCTAGAGCCTTGGGAGAGTAAGTCCCTGACATCAGAATGAGTTCTGTTCCGAGAGCGCATTCATAAGTCCAGCAGAGTCAGCCCAGGCACCCAACTAACACAATCAGCTGTGCAGCATCAGTTACTTTGCCATTGTGATGCTTGCTTCTGGACATCCTGGGCTTGAAATGAAGACACTGTGCTACTGTACTCTATCCAGTCCTGTACAGTACAATACACAAAAGCAATACCACATGTGGTAGATGCACGCATGTGACAATGGATGCCAGACACGGGAACTCACTTACGTGATTAGAAATGATTGACCAGGTGAATGCATGTTTGCCCAGCTCCCCCAACCCACCCCACCCCCCGCCCCTAGGATTTTGATCTATCAGGTCAAGTTGCTGGCCCAGGCATTTACAGATATTGTCACAGGTGACTCTGACACTGATCCAGGTTTGAGAACCATCACCCTGAGAGATCAAGACCTCCGACTCCAATTTGCACTCATGCTTTGTGCTTGAGTGTCTACATTTATACTTTATATTCTGATTGGCTGACTGCACCTGGAGCTGACAACCCAGACATCTGGAGAGGTATCGAGGCCTTTATCAGCCTGGAGCTGCCCAGACCTGACGAGTGATGAGGACACTGACACATGTTTAATGCAACTGGGCTCACTACCAACAGCACACAGCAAGAAGTCTCATTTTTAAATTGGCATCATGGCTTTTTAAAAGAAGGCATCTTCCCCCAAAAGCTGGCTACAAAACAAAAATATGTTAAGAAAACACCAACCTTCCATAGATTATTATAAGATTATTATGAGGCATGAATCATGTTCCTTTAGGAACAGACTGCTGAGGCGAGACTTGAACAAGAAGTCCGCCAGGATAAAGAGACTGTCAGGCAGCTGGGCCAAAATGGCAGCAGAACACGTTTACTCATCTCCTTCCTGCCCCAAGTCCCATGCAAGGAAAGAACGTGAGAGCAGAGTCAAGCAACACAAGAAACACCTCCAAGTTTTAACTCTGATCTAATAGGAGTCTCAGAAGGAGAGAACAGAAAGAGTGATAGAGAAGCATCAATAAAAGAAGAGGAAACGTGTTTTCCAAGGCTGAAGAAAGGTGTGTCTTTGCAGGTTGAAGGGTTCAGTGAGTGACGACTGGCATAAATGAAAGAAAACTCGCTGCTGGAAACTGTCGGAGCACCGAGGATGAGAACCCTGCACCCTCCCGGCAGGCTGCCCACAAAGAAAACTGAGTAGGGTCACTGTGATCACTAGTGTTGGCAACACCAGAAACTAGAAGACAACAACAGCTGTTTCAAAAGCAAGAGGGCATCCTCGCGCACACAGGGAGGCAGGTGAGTACTTTGATGACAGTACGATTTTCAACAACCACAACCAGGAATAATCTACGTTAAATAAGTCGATCATTCATTTATGATGTTTACTGAGTGTCTACCACATAGCAAGCATTGCTCCAGGAACTAGAGATAAGCAGTACATAAAACAGACAAGGTCCTGACTTTATGGACCCTACATCTGAAATGACATGGTAATCTAGAACACTGCACATTTGCCCAGGATAATGAAGGGGCCTTGCGCATGCTGACGTGAAAAGTTACCCAGGACACATCTGCAAGTGAAAGATGCAAACTGTATTATAATCCCGTTAATGTTCATTTTTTTTTAAAAGCACATATGTTTATGAATGTGAATATAAAGAAAATCAACCACAAGGGTATTCCCCAGATGCTGGCTAACTCTGGAGAGAGGCGTGTGGGAGACGGCCTTTCTTCTTTCTCCCCAGGAGCTCTGACATCTCAGAATCTTTTACAGAAAGGATGTATCCACGTATGACTTCTATACTGCTACTAAAAAAGCAGAAAGTACCATTTAAGAGACAGACAGACAGATACTCTACTTAAATAGAAAAATTAACACTTAATTACTAATAGGATTTTCATTGGTATATGTTAGGCATGCGATCAGTATGGATCACATTTATTTGGCATTTCTAAGTTTTTAAAAAAGGAAATGGTGTTTTGGGAAACAAGCGCCTCTGTGAAAGAATCATGACCGTCATCATCTGTAACTGTCTACGGTTCTTTAGAGTTTATCATGTTCATACACATGACCTCATTTCATCATATCACATTGTCTCATTTTATACTTACACAGACCAGAGGTTTTCAGAAGTCCTTAAGGGTAAGATACAGGATGACTTCCGTTCTAGGTACACTTATATAGAGGTTTTACCTCTGATTAAAACTTTTTGACACATCTAAAAGGATTTTTACAAGCTTCAAACTTCCAGGAGAAAGGAAAGAAGCAGTCCAGAGAGAACCTTATTAAAATTGCAACAACGCTACCACCTCAGGTTAAGTGCCCCCTCCCTACATGGCCCCAAGTTTTACCATGATATTTTTTCTATTCTGATTAGCTCTTATAGCAAAACTGAGTTAAAACGACAGCCACAAATAGCAACATGAAAAAAAAATCCCATCCATCTTTCAACGTTTGCCAAAAAAGGACAGAGGCCAGTGTAAAGTCTGTCTTTTTACTAATTTTTAAGAAAGGATTTACCCAATGAATGGGCAGGTCCCTTCTTAAAAGTGAATTCAGATGGCTGGAAGAAGCATTTAAGAATAAGTTGCTTTCCGGTACTTCAAGAATTTTAGAAGGTACATAATTGTAAGCAATCAATATTCCAACAGTCAATTATGCCTACCTGTTCATTAAAATAATTTTCCAAAGAGCTTCTCTTAGCCAACTTCAATTTTATCAAAATTCATAAAAGCTTATTTAAAAGTCTACAATTCTACACTTTTATTCATTCAGAAGACCTTCCTTCATTTGCTTGAACTCATATGGTTTTTTTCTGCATTTTATTTATAACAGGTAATCAATACAGCAGCGGCAGGATCTTTCAGCTTTTACCTGCAGAATCTAATAAACTCGTATTTCAACACCAGCAAATATTGAGTGGTCACCCTTAAATTTCATAACCTTTTAAATCTGACCTTTCAAAGTTCTTATCATTCCTCTTAAATTAAGGGTACAATGACCTTAATCAATCAAAAATTCTGTAGCAAATAGGAGATATTTTATTGAAATTCTATAAACTTAACTCAGAGCTGTGACTTGGCTGAAAAGGGCGTGTGTGCGTTCCCTCAACTTATTTACTCACGACAGATTAGAGAAGAAATTTGGGTTATGAGTCTTCGCTACCTGAAGCAGAAATCCCTTTCAAGATAAAAACAAACAAATGTCAAATGAATTTTAGTTGACCGCAAATACGGGTCAACTACAAACGCCATGAGCGTCAGGTATTTACGGGTAGATTTCCCACAGGTTTCAGAAAACCTGAAAAAACAGTTAAATCTTTGTTTAGGCCTACATCTTTTGAAAAGGAAGCCAAAAAACATTAATAGTGGCCTTTTATACTACGAAGAAAGAAGATCAAATGGTTGAATGCTGTAGATATTGTAAAGTTCTATAACAACTTTAAATCATAAGCTTCAAATTAAATATTTGTCAATCACCACAAGTAAAGCTACAGAATTGACAGCGATGGGAAGACCCAAATTGTGTATCTTTTGTTCAGCTGAACAGAAATCTTGTTGGAAAATGATGTTTAAAGATCTCTGACAGCCGGGTTCGGTGGCTCAGCCTGTAATCCCGCACTTTGGGAGACTGAGGTGAGTGGATTGCCTGAGCCCGCGGGTTCGAGATCCGCCTGGGCAACTTGGCGAGACCTCATCTCTACAATAAATCAAAAATTGGCCGGGCGTGGTAGCGCACACCTGTAGTTCCAGCTGCTTGGAAGGCGGAGGCGGAAGGACCGCCGGAGCCCAACAGGTCGAGGCTGTGGTGGCCGAGAGCGACCACTGCACTCCAGTCTGGGCGACAGAGTGAGACTCCAACTCAAAAAAAAAAAAAAAACTTTCAATGCGAAAAAGGAAATAAATGTCAGTAGTTCTTTTGGGGTGCAATGAGTGCCCTACATGGCTTCCTAGTCCTTCAGGTGCCTATGCAGTGCCTTGCATCAGTTACCCTGTAGACGCTATAACAAATTAAATGCTGTGTCATCTGACGCTTAAAGAGAATTCAGCCACATGGAAAAAGTGAGGGAAGTCATGGGGACTATTTGTACTACTTCTTACTTGTAAATCCAAAGGATAATACGTTCTATAAAGGGGTAACAGACATTTAAGCTTTTATATAATTAGCAAAATTGTAACAGTAAGTAGTCAATAAAAATCAGAAATTCAGATACTGAAAAGGATGCGTATGATATCCTCTCAAATCAGTCAATAACCACAATGGAAATGACTAGCATCTACAGAGTCTGTAAGGCACTTCTATGTGGAGTCTTCGATTTCATTCTCACAAATATCTGATGAGACAGGCAGTATTTCCCCTTGGCAGGCCAGAAACAACAAAGCGTAAGAAATGAGCACACAGTCACACCTCTGACTGTGAGGTCTGCAATCTTACCTCACTCCCTGAGTGTAGGTAAACCCAAGGGACGCCTGAAGAAAGCATGTGTCTTAGTGAGACAATGGCTTAGAATGACATTCTGGGAAAGGACAACTAGCAAAAATGACACATGACTAAGTTAAGAGGAAAATCCCAGGGCACATGGGAAGTCCAGTGACCAGCAAGCCAGCTACTGAGAATTATACCAAGGTGCGCTTGCGGGGTCTGACACGAAGGATCAGGAGGGCAGGGAGCAACTGCACGAAATTCTTCCTGAAGTCATCATTGCTTCTTTCTGCGACACTTCTCATAGCAAGGCAGAAACATGAAAAGCTAGGCCTTGAGTGGACCCCTTCTAGACAGGAACTCACACTGCATTCCCACAATGCCTGGGCCTTTGGTACTCTTGAGCCAGAAGCAAAGCCACTTCCATCATGCAGGGCAATGACGCTCTAGAACACAGGCCTATGTGCCCTCACTTGGGAAGGCTGACTCAGCACACCTGCCATGTGCTCAATGTTTAGACTTACTTTGGGTACCATGGGGGATTCAGAGACGAGGAAGACCCAGACTTCAAGTCTACAATGGTGTCAGTGAGTGTTCTCTGTAAGGGTCAGACACGACTACCCTAGGCTCCAAGGGCCATCCCTGCTGCCCACAAGCAGCCCTGCCACCAACACCACGCAAGCAGTCAGACAACACATACATTAACGGCTGTGACTGTGCTCCCCAAAATCCTTTATTCACAGGAACTGGTGGCTGATTGGACTCCTGGTCTAGAACCACTGATAGGATATGCCCAGATACCTACCACATGCTTAACCCAACTGTTCAGGCTTTGATTATCTCCTGCCTGGACTGCCATCAAAGCTCCCCTCCCCGGTCCCGTCTCGCCAACTCTACTCCCCTAAATACTCCACTAGACGCAGCTGCCAGAATGATCTTATGTTTTAACACTATGTCACTGCTATTCTCAAAACTCTTCAATGGCTTAGCACTACTCACAGGAAAAAAGTCCACACTTCTTAGCGGAGTATAAAAGGCCCTTTATGCTCCGGCCCTGCTGCAGTCTCCTGACTTCATCATCTCTCTTTCTGCCGCCCCCCACTTCTGTGCTGAAGCCACACTCAGTGACCCCAACACACCGTGCTGTTCTCTGTTCCTCTGCACATGTCCTTCCCTCTCCCTAAAACGCCCTGCCCCACCCTAAGAGACACCCGTGTCCACCCAGGAAATTCCTCTTGAAGGTTCCTCTCCCTGCCTGAGGACCGCGCCTGACGTGACCACCTTCTCCCCTCCATGCGCCCTTTGAGCTGACGCCCAGCTGAGAGCTGCTCACTGGCAGGCCGTGTCCTTCCCTGCAGCTGCGATGTCAGCTCCTAGCACGGTGTCCAGCACACGGGAGGCAGCCGCTGCTGAGTGAATCTATTCTGAATCGAAGTCAGCTGAAGGTGCCACAAACAGTATGCTACTATTTCAAGAAAGACAGAGTAGGTCATCCTCAAAAGGGAAACTGGAAAGGCTTGAGAGCAGTGGTAGCAAAAGAGCCCAGCAAGAAGGAGACAGGAAGACACAGAGGACTCAAAAGACAGAACAGAAACAGGCTGGACAGCAAGCTGCCATCTGCGGACCACTGAGCACGGCAGTCTGGGGGTCCTATGGAGGACAGCCGGTAATGTGTTTGGAAAGGCAAGTTGGGGTTGGATTGAGAGGACCCGAGAGTCCAGGTCCAGTGTCTGAATCTGTGTGACAGACAGCGGGAAGTCACTGGCAGGGTCTGGACGGTGAAATGGCATGGGACAGGAAGGCCAGTCACCGCAAAGGTGGGTAGGTGGGGAGAGCTGAAGAGAGCTGCCAAGACAGGCCACCATGGCCGGCAGGTGACGTGACGCAGGACACAGCAGCACGGCAGTTACCAAAGGTGACCCTGAAGCTTTAGCCTGGGAAATGGGGCACACAAGAGGACAGGAACAGGAAGAGGAGCAGGAAAGACAGTGAGCTGGGCTTTGCAACATAAATCTGAGATCCGGTAGGACATCCAGGTGAGGGTGCTCAGAGTGAATATGAAAGTGGGAGACAGATGCGCTCAAGCGCCAAGACATCCATCTGGCTAATTTATCAACCTGTCCACTGGGTGACAATGGAAACCCCAAGAGAGCTGACAGCAAAGGACGTGGAGCCCTTGATTTACCAAAATAAAAGTTGCCTGCATGCATTTCTCCCATAGCAACTACAACATCCTCAGGCTGACTTGAAAATATGTCCACTTCCATGGCTCTGAACTCCTTGAGAGAAGAGCTCCTGCCTTACCGACTTCATGTCTCCCGCCGAAACGTTGAGAGCAGCAAGCACTCAGTGTCTCTGCTGAACAGAACAACCCCCATACTTCTAGCATGCAGAAAATCCAAGCTCCTGTGACATGCTACAACTTAATACAATGCAAAGATTTTTTTAAAAACTTCTTCAAAATTTTCACTTCCCATGTCTGTGCCAGATAGCCCAAGGTTGGTGAGTCAGTACTCCCCCGGGCAGATGCGCACGGTGCCGTCCTCTGCTACGGGAGGATGGGACAGCAGGCGATGGGTTCTTATTCCTCTCACTACCCCGTCTCCACCGAGAGTCAGTGTGACCCTGGCCCCAGCACACCTGGAGGAAAGAGCAAGGATGTGGCGTGGCACCTGTCACCGGCTTTGGACTCCCTACCTTGATGTGTCTGTTCATGGCGGTGGACTGTGCTGCACGCACCAGCCCCTCCAGCTCAGCCCCGCTGAAGTTCTTGGTTTCCACGGCCAGCTCCTTAATGTCCACGTCAGCAGAGAGCAACTGGTGTCCTCGCATCCTGGCCGTGTGGATGTGAAGAATCTGGAGGCGGCCCTTCTCATCTGGCAGGCCTAATGCAATTACAAATAAAACAGGCACTTCTTAGGACTGGAAACACCATACGAGGACGCCATTATCACCCTACCGCTTCTCTTACAGGCGCTCAAGCATGTGAACAGCTGCTTCTCGTGAGAGAACACTTTTCTAACAAACACCGTGTCACGTGACAATGCTCACGCCAGTGGGGGAGCATTGCAATGAGGATGGTCCTGCCTACCTATCTCCATCTTCACCTCCAGTCTTCCAGGTCGAAGAAGCGCCTCATCGATCAGATCTGGTCGGTTGGTCATTCCTGAACACAGACGGTACAACAAAAAGCAAATGGTCAGAGTTCAGAAAACAGGCAAAACGTCCCTTCAGGACACTTAGGAATAGCAATTTCCCTAATGAGCTAAGAGGATAGTCTATAACAGTCCCATTGAAAGCACAACTATTCTCAAATAAAATAGCATTTGTTCTTGCTCTACCCTAAGGCAAATACTTGGAGACCCTGCCGTTTCAGTACTGTACAAGCCAGCGGAATGTACACGTAACGGAAACCTCCAGGACTTGAGAGAAAAAGTTGAGGTCCAGAGAGTGAGTGGCCCATCAGAGCAACAGAGCGGCGACATGAATCCACTCTGATCCCTAGGTCCCTACACTCTTTTGTAGGCCAGTGGCTTCAACCTTTATAAAATGGCACTTTTTTGCCCCCAAAAGCCATCTTAAGAGAAGCTCAGGACATAAACAGTTAAAAGAAGACGCTGCAATAGTGACGCAGGGTCAGACACGCACCCCCGGCCCTCCCAGGCCCTGGGGCACCTCTGAGGACCCCTGGAACTGCCAGGACCCAGTCTGAAAACCACTGCCTTCCACTCAGCTGCCTTTTTCATCTGTGGCTGAGCTCGTAGATTCAACCTACACGTTTAAGACCCATCTTTTACTTTTCCTAGCAAGGCTGGACACTGAAAAGACAAGAGTCCGCAATATCCCTTGAGCGTAAGTTAGAACCACTGGCAAGACAGCACGATCACAACCGGGACAGAGCCCAATTCAGAGCCTGTGCCTGACGTTTGCCAGGGAACAGTGCTTCTCTTAAAAAGGCAGACACACCAATGACCAGGATGTTGTTCAGCTGCTCCACGCCATCGATCTTGGACAGCAGCTGGTTGACAACGGTGTCGTGCACACCCGTGCTCCCGGCCATGCTTCCCCTCTGCTTGCAGATGGCGTCAATCTCGTCAAAGATGATGATGTGCAAGCCACTGTTAGCACCAAGCTGTTGGGGGAGGTCAGCACGTAAAGGATCACTAAACAAGCCGATCCAAAGAGCAAGGCAAAGCTTTCAACAGACTGACTTCCCTCCACTTTGACTAATAAAAGCAGCAAGTGCAGTCATGGCTGCTGTCCGCTCAAAGGTTCTGGAACTGCCTTCTCAAAGTTCTGCAAACTGAACGTGCATCCGAGCACCTCGTATTTAATCACCTTAAGACAGAACTGGGCAGTATATACTGGTACCTCGTACGTGTGTGTGTGTGTGTGTGTGTGTATGTGTGTGGAGCGAGTGAACGAGAAACAGACTAGTTCATCAAGTAACTAAATGTTAATGTATGCATATTTCTTTCTTTTTTTTTTTGTGGAGACGGGGTCTCATTATATTGCTCAGGTTGGTCTTGAACTCCTAGCCTCCTGTGATCCTCCTGCCTCAGCCTCCCAAAGTGCAGGGATTACAGATGTGAGCCACCACACCTGGCCTATATACATTTCTTACCTCACTGTTTGGAAGAACTTTTCTACTTGGCAGGTAGATTTGCTAAAGCAGTGAGTGACATCTCTCTCCCCTTTCCCTTGAGTCTTGGCGAGAACAGTCTCAGATGCAGGAAGTTTAACGTTTGTTTTGTTATAGTATGTAACGAAAGGTTTGCTCCAACCACAAGCAACCTGGAAACTGGGCAAAGGGTGAAGGACTAATCCTGGTTCCTATTCACCCATCTCCCCAAGGGCAAAGTGACAACAGAGACACTTCCCAGAAAGAACACAGGGTAAGTGGCACTGTTTCTTCCACACAGTGATTTCTGTTTTCATTTACTGGAAACAGAGTTGCCACTAAAATAAATTAGTTTATATTTTTTGAACCTTTACGACATGCGATCACTTTTCAATACTAATAATTTATTAGGCTGATTTAACACGGGTATTCTAGCAATTCATATTTAAGTAATTAACTACTATTAGGGAACAAAGAGTAACGTGCACTCTAGGAATTTCCTTTTTTAAATGAAAAACATTCCAGATTAACATAACTGGTGAAAATGAACATAACCCAAATATGACAACATATGGGTAATAAAAACTATATGGTCAGCATAACGAGACTGGATTAGGAATGATTACTATCCACTAAATCTCTGGTATGGATGTAACCTTTTTTTAAATAAGAGTTTTGTTTTTAACTATATTATAAAAGTAGTAGGTATGTTAAGAGAGTGAAAGTTGTAAAGCAAACAAAGTTTAAAAACAAAGTCATACATGGTGGTGCACGCCTAGTCCCAGCTACTTGGAGACTGGAGCTGCGGTATGGTTAGCGCCTAGGAGTTCGAGTCTAGCCTGGGCAACACAGCAAGATTCCATCACTAAAAAAATACAATAAGCTACGTTCACAGCAGCTCATGGCTGTAATCCCAGAAACTCAGGAGTCTTAAGTGATAAGACTATTTAAAGTCAAGAGTTCAAGACCAGCCTGAGCGAAACAGCACAATCCCGTCACTATCAAAACACCACCACCACCACCAATAACAAAACTACATTATATCACCCAAAGACATATGCTGTCAACATTCTACAGATTTCTACACTTTTAGTTTATTTTAATTAAAAATAAAAATAAGGAGCCGGGCTCGGTGGCTCAGCCTGTAATCCCGCGCCTTTGGGAGGCTGAGGTGAGTGGATTGCCTGAGCCCGCGGGTTCGAGACCCGCCTGGGCAAGCGAGACCTCATCTCTACAATAAATCAAAAAATTAGCCGGG